>JASCZW010020519.1:0-12139 GCA_034211315.2 Aedes japonicus
ATATCGCCTTCCATAGCGCCCACCTTGCAAGCGAGTCCGCTTTCTTATTGCCCGGAATTGAACAATGAGAAGGACCCATACAAAGGTGATGATAAAATAACGGAAGATAGCAAATTCTCACCTCGTATTTTCATGAAAAATGCGAGGGTCTTTACCGACCTCAATGAGCGAATAGCCTCTATAGAACTGAGACTATCCGTGAAAATGCCGCTAATTCAGCGACATACACGGAACAAGGAGCTTGAAGTTTACGCTTGGCGCTATAAATTTCATTAAATATACCAAAGCCTGCTGACTCCTCTATCAAAGATCCGTCAGTGAAGAACGATTTAGTAGAATCAACTTGGCCAAACTTTGCAGCAAAACTCACCGGAGCAATCATAGGACGATGATGCTCTGGGATTCCATGAAGCTCCTGCTTCATGGATAAATCAAAATGAACCGAATTGTCGAAATCGGAGAAGCAAACACGATTGGAAATGTTCGGCGAAGGGCTGACATCCTGTGTTATGTACAAATGGTACAAAGTCATGAAGCGCGTTTGAGGATTCAACTCAAGAAGCTTCTCAAAATTTTCGATCACCTGGGGGTTCATAACTTCACACCTGGTGAGGAGCCGGAGAGATAATTCTGAAAACCGATCCGAGAGTGGCAACATGCCAGCCAGCACTTCAAGACTCATGGTGTGAGTCGAGTGCATGCAACCTAACGCGATACGAAGACACTTATACTGAATACGTTCCAGTTTGATGATGTGCGACCGAGCCGCTGACTGAAAGCAAAACCACCGTATTCCATAACCGACAAAACCGTTGTCCGGTACAACGTTAGAAGATCCTTGGATGAGCTCCCACCAGGTCCCGGTAATTGTGCAGAGAAAGTTGATCCTTGGCTGGCACTTTCGCTTCACATACTCAATATGGGATCTCCAGGTGCCCTTTGAATCGAACCAGACCCCAAGATATTTAAAAGACAAAGAGTGAGTTATCGGCTTACCCCAAATTTGAAGCTTTGGTTGTGCTGGGTTGTGCTTCCTTGAAAAAACTACCAACTCAGTTTTCTCCGTAGAGAATTCGATACCTAGCTCTAGAGCCCAAGTAGACAAATTGTCTAAGGTATCCTGTAAGGGTCCTTGCAGATCAACCCCATTGGGTCCCGTGACAGACACTACGCCGTCATCTGCAAGTTGTCTTAACGTACAGTTGTCACCTAGACAACCGTCAATGTCTTTGACATAAAAATTGTATAAAGAGGGGCTTAAACGCAGTCCCTGGGGAGACCCATGTAGCTAAATCGTGAAGCTGTAGAGGTTCCATGAGAAAAGCTCATATGTTTCTCTGACAGCAAATTGTACAAAAAATTATTCATTAATGGTGAAAAGCCACAAGCGTGGAGTTTATCTGAAAGAACTTCAACAGATACTGAATCAAAAGCCCCTTTATATCCAAGAATACGAAGCCATTTGCTCTTTTTAGTAAAGCTAACTGAATATCTGTGAAAGGCAACGCGAGACAGTCGTTCGTTCCCTTACCCTACGGAAACCATATTGAGTATCTGAAAGCAGGTTGTTCGTCTCAACCCAGTGTCAGACGGAAAAGGATCATTTTCTCCAACAACTTTCGAATACAGGATAACATCGCGATGGGTCGATAGGAGTTGTGGTCGGACGCGGGCTTACCAGGTTTTTGAATGGCAATAACTCTTACCCGCCTCCAATCATCCGGTACAATGTTAAGCTCCAAAAACTGATTAAACAAGTTCAACATGCGCCTCTTCGCGACGTCTGGGAGGATCTTAAGCAAGTTGAACTTGTTCCTATCAGTGAGTTGTTCTGGAAAAATATAGGTTACAATGAAAATATTTAAAAAAAAGAAATAAAATTTTCAAAAAAACTATTAAAAAAAGTCAATAAAGTTTGTCACCCTAATTTTATGAAAGAACATCAAATTTGCAAGCAAAAAATACTTCGGTAACATTTTTTTAAGATGCACCGTTTAGAAGATATTACTGATACAATATTGATTTTTTTGATAAATTTATAAGTTTTGGCCCTTTTCGGATGTACTCCGTGTTTTTCAGTTTCAAAAGTATTTTTTTCGGAAAGATTGAAAAAATGTTAGTTAAAATGACACTGACTGCTTAAAGATTCGAGTGAAATTCTCTGCCTTAAAAGTATTTTGAAAAACAAGTTACAAAATCCCACTATCAGGAACAATGATTTCTTCCAGTTATTTTTGGTGTATTGTGTTGAAAATGTGCATTCAACTCTTGCATATCGCCTAACAGTTTAATCCATTTAAACTGGATGTGTTTATACTGTGCATATTTTCTCTCTATTGCCTAACATCACCACAGACATCAAACCGATGAGACAACTCGATTTCGAGATACACCTCTTTGAGAACTGCAAATGCAAGCTCCTCAATTAGCAAGATTCAAAAGAGCGAATTAAGCTTATTTTTTCAGGGATGGATGAGTGTACAATAAAAAAATAACATTATATGTTGGATATCATCAGTTTATTTTTATTCCTGTATTTTTATAAAATTATTGTTTACACAACTTTCTTAACGATATCGAATATTTTGGCATCATTGTCAGGACAGTTTGAATAAAGCTTTGCCTTTATGGTATTTTCTGATAGAGGAAGAAATGAGTGAAATTTTTGAGTTCCTTGAATTGTTTTTGCATAATTATATTGATTATTTAGCTGCAAAGACATATTTTCGTATTCTTCTGTAGTAGAATAACAAAATGACAACTTTGTAAGTTCTTCTTCTTTTCGTTTGTTTGCCCAATTAAACAACTCTCTTGCAGTCTTTATCGGGTGTTCGCGTTCTTTGGCTAAACTTGCTCTGGTAGCCATGCGTTTTATCGTACCTCCAATAGCATCGCATGGACCTTTTCCGTGCGATGTTGCGAAGATATGCCATTCAGCGTCAATACCATACTTTGACTTAAATTTACAAAGGCTAGAAAAGTTTTTTCGGTTTTTTTATACTGTTCTTTTGATGTGCACTGTTGTTAGTTTATATAAACGATGGATGTGATAGAAGTAATTGCACATCACTCGACCAGGCTGGGTGTTAAAAGACTGATTTTATTTTTCTCTCTTCAACATATTCTAACATGCATGCGGTCGATGCGTACGTGACTCTTTCTGCCGCGGTCAGCATAAATCCCAATCGCCCGTTCTCGGAACTTTGGACTGTTGCGCTTTCTGCTGATCGTGCGCCTTGAAAGTATCGTTAAGGCGGGTATCCACCACACTGTGAAGCAGCACCATCTGACATAAAATATTTTTTTTTATGTTTTTATTTTGATCAATTTGTAAAAAGTTTATCATTTTATCAATAAACAAATTAACAGCGACTGAATCATGTCTTAGTTCTTCAGAAATTATAATGAAGCTAAAATGTTTAATTTGCATATTTTCAGTATAATATATTACGAAAGGATGGATTGTGGCCTGTTGCACGTTCCAATGGTGTGATTGAACTTCATCCTGCAAAATGAAGCTGTAATTTTCAGAAAAGTCACAAATAGCTAAAAATTCACCATCTTGCAAGTTTTGTTTTGTAGTTTTCAAAAAATTGGATTGTTTGGTTTTTACAAAATCATGCAGAATCAAACTTTCTAATTTTGAGCTGAAAAATTAAACAAACTCATCGGTTTGCTTTACAATAGTTTCTAAATCACATCTGTCAGTGGTAACCCATTGTTCGAATGAAAGCTTTTCAACAAAGTTTTCTTCCAGTTGTTTCAATAAACTGTCTTCTAAAACTGAGGTATCTGGGCAGTTTTTACATCTTCGTAGATGGCAATGAGTTGTCTTATTTTCGCAAAGTAATCTATTCGTTAATGTTTTTAGATCATTCAAGACATTGTATTTTTTTTAAGCTATGTAGAATTAAATTGACATTTTCATGCGTAGTGCAAACGCAAACATTATCTGTTCCTGTGATAGTCAATAGTTTACATTGCCTTGGCCGGAGGCTTGCAAATGATGAAAACCCTATTTTTACATTGACGTACATTTCATTAAAGCGATTAAAAGCTTCTCTCAATGCCATCATTAACAATCTTTTCTGAACAGCTAATCTCTTATTTCCTGTCTTCACGCTAACAAAATCTCTTTGGCCTGGCATTGCACGGCTTATATCATCGTCCTCAAAAAAATTCAAAAACAGTTCATACTTGTTAGCACGTTTTCAGCACAACGCACCAAAAATCACTTGAAGAAATCATTGTTCCTGATAGTGGGATTTTGTAACTTGTTTTTCAAAATACTTTTAAGGCGGAGAATTTCACTCGAATCTTTAAGCTGTCAGTGTCATTTTAACTAAAAAAAATTCAATCTTTCCGAAAAAAATACTTTTGAAACTGAAAAAACACGGAGTACATCCGAAAAGGGCCAAAACTTTTTAAGTTATCAAAAAAATCAATATTAAATCAGTAATATCTTCTAAACGGTGCATTTTAAAAAAGTGTTACCGAAGTATTTTTTGCTTGAAAATTTGATGTTCTTTCATAAAATTAGGATGACAAACCTTTTTTGACTCTTTTTAATAGCTTTTTTGAAAATTGTAGTTTTTTTTTTTAATTTTTTTTCATTGTAACCAATTTTTTTCCAGAACAATCCACTGTACACTAGATGGCATTTTCAGTCAGCTATATCATAAGAATAATTAAAAAGTTATTGACATGCAACTTTTAAGGGAAAATCTATATTTTAGTTCAAAACACAAAAACCAAACTTTTTTTTTACCGTACATATTTTTTTCTACATAGCACCAATTGTCTAAAACTTCGCCGAAGAGACCAAACCAATCGGACAAACCGTTTCCGAGATAAATTTTTTTGAAGATATCATGTGCATTTTTCATAGGCCCTTCTCATAAGTAGGCTATGTTCAAAATGGCGAACCAAGTATGCAAAACGGCGTTTTTCTTTCCCAAAAACTTGTATGCAAGGTTTCATGCAAATCAAAACACACAAAAAATAAAAACTGGAAAAATTTCCCACTTGTTCGTGGAATCGCTCACCAATTGATAACAGATTATCAATAATATGAAATGACTGCCGATTGTCATACTTTTAGAAGCAAAAATTGCAAATATCCAAGTTTTCCAGTATGAAAATTGGCTGTCCCTTTCAGATTGACTAAAACAATGGAGGACATTCCTGCAATTTAAAAAAAACGATGTTAATATAGAATACCGATTTATTGTGTGAATCGATTTTTAAGATATTGCAAGCAATAAATTTATGTTATATATATATATATATATATATAAATATATATCTATAAATATATATATATATATATATATATATGTATATATATATATATAAATAATATATATATATATATATATATATATATATATATATATATATATATATATATATATATATATATATTAAAATGAAATGCTGTCCGTTCGTGACGGCATAACTCACGAACGACTCGATGGATTTATTTGATTTCTTTTTTATTTGCTTCGTCTTGATTTCCAACAGGTTTAAATTGTACTAGAAAATGAGAAAAGATCATAGAAATCATTTTGCAATTTTGTTTGGGAATATCATTATATGCTAGAGAGTAAGACCATCTTTCGATTTGTAAGGACAAACCGGTGGAAACTATTATAATGGCTTCGCAACTAAATAAAAACAAAGAACGAGAGAGGAGAGAATCACTGATTGATACTTAGGACCTTTTGAGAAGATGTACAAAAAATGATAATTTACGAGAGCCGCTTATTTCGGAATTTTTCACGGGGTTGTCGGAATTTGACGTGGTTTTCGTCATTCAAACAAGTGGATAACGTTCGCTTATATTTGATCAAAAACGCGTTTCAAACCTAACTTTTCTCGCTTGTTGCAAAGTTTTTGCAAATTTCGGGTTTTTACGTAGATTTAGGAATTTACTCGATTTTTTAAAGTAGTTTTTTTTCCATCGCACTCACTTCTGTGTAAAAAGTAACTTTAGTGTATACGATTTATAGCGTGTAGATGAACAGATGAACACCTCGCAGCGAGATGTTAATTCTAGATCAACAATAGAATAGGGCCTATCAACATTTGTAACCAAATATTCCTGGGCCCTTCTTCTCTTAAGCCATAAGCCACCCACGCAAATCAATACCATAATAATGTAGGGAAAAGTTTCTCTACACGATGATGCTATAGATTGCGTGTGTAGCCTATGGCTTGCGAGAAAAAAGGCTCAAAAGTATATGTTTACAAATGTTGATTAACCCTATACTTTTGTTGGTCAAGAATTGGAATGAAGGTCAATGGAAAGTGAAGGTATTAGTTTATGTCTTTTGTGTTGAACTGACAGATGTGTAATTACGTTTTGGTTTACATTAGTATCGTTCGCTGTGTGATAAATAGTGTATCAGGAAGGTGAAATCGACGATATTACTAGAATTTAAAAAAACACAAACTAAGTTTCGATTTCAGTTAATTTCAATTAGTATTGTTATACAATGCCTCCAACTAGACAGAATAATATCGGTCGGCTGCTAGCTCAGTTAACTCTCGAATGAGACAAAGCGACGATCAGCGTGCAACTCAAACTGAATTGGATCGACAACGGATTTCACAGGCTCGAATAATGTTGAGTGAAGAAGAAAGAGCAGCTCAAAATACAAGCGATGGAGTTTGAAAGAAGCGTAATCGGCATGTATCAGAAAGATCTGGCAACAATCGTGCTCTACATTACCTTATAAAACAATTACGAAGGCAAGCCTACATTCCTCGAAATCTTGATGCGAATTTTTCAGTCGGCATTGGATCAATGAGTGTAGTTTGTTATCATTGTAAAACATTGAAGTTCCCAAATGAAACACCAGAGCCTTTGCGCTCATTTGTGTTGGGATCAGGAAGTGGTTCTAAACATTTTCTGCAGAACATCCAGAGTTATAATGGTTGTTTTCAAATGACTTCTTTTGGCGCAACTCACATAATAATATTTAAAAGTTTTCTTGGACATTGAACCTTAAGGATACAATGAGTTTAAAAATTGGGAAATTATGAAATTGTGAAAGCGTCTTTCAAATGGAAGGAAACATGATGATAAAGACAGGACTACACAGAGTTTACCATTGTATTGACCTAGACGAGTACAAACCCTTACTTGACAACATACTAAAAGCTATCAAAGGACTTCACATATTCACCGACTTTAAAGATGTTAACGTCTTGTTATACAATAAGTTTGCAAAAGTTCTCAATTCCTATAATAGAATTTTACCAGTAAAGCGATACAAAAGAGGAGCTTTCAATATTTTAGGTTCAGGTATTAAATTGATCACTGGTAACTTAGACGAGAACGACTTAGTTCAAATAAACAGGGACATAAATGAGCTTAGACAGGGTAATAATGAAATAGTCAGACAAAACAACATACAAGTAAAAATTAACAAGCAAATGGAAAAACGAATTCAGAAGATCATAACTACAATAAATAACCAGCAAGAAACTATAAAACAGGAAATCATAGCAGCCAGACAATCTATGCTCAGTAGTAAATTATCAAATCATAATTTTACCATCATTAGACAGATCTTCAAGGTATCATATCATCTAGACCAAGTTCAAAATGTTTCAGATAGTATTTTTGAAACCATTCAATTAGCATAAATCAACATAATATCAAGAAATTTTCTAGAAACCGAAGAATTAAAGTTTATAGTAGACAGATTAGAAGAACAAAACATAACAATTCTAAATTCCGATCAGGCGTATAACTTCCTGGACATCCACGTGCTCTTTAAGGGCGCGACGCTTTACTTCATCATTGGAGTTCCTCAAATATCATCGCAACAATTCAACACCCTCATTTTGGAACCGCTACCCATCAATGGAAATATCATAAAATTACCATGGCATAAAGCAGCAATTAGTACTACGTCAACATATTTCATCAAAAACAACTGCAAAATAGTTGGACAAAACACCCTTTGTGACGAAGACGACCTGGAAGACGTTTCAAACGACGGATGCTTTTCAAAAATCATACGAGGCCAAACAGGAACATGCTCGTTCACCAGATATCATGATATGACCGATACGAAACGAATTACAGACAACTATATCATCGTAAAGAACACATCAGTCTTATTATCAACAGACTGTAAATTTGGAAATCGCACTCTATCAGGAACATTTCTAGTTTACTTCACAAATTGCTCAATCTCACTTGGAGGCAAAAGCTTCAGCACTACCGAGTTTTTAACAAAACCACAACCAATCATCATACTATTAGATGGCATTACAATCAAACAGAAGGATTTTATTTCAAATCCTGACTTACACACAATCAGGAAGTTGCACCTTCAAAGTAGAGAAGAGTTGCATTCAATAAAAAAGCATAACTTAATCCAAACATCCACATGTTTAGGACTATCATCAGTTTGCTTTATCCTCATAGTGAGCATCTTTATTTACTTGAGCCTCAAGAAGAAACCTTCACCTGACGGAGCCAACCTTCAAATCAACGTACAAGGAGCAACCTTCAATAACCCGGATCAAACAGAAGACAATATAAATCAAATCACAATTGGATCGGGACGATCCAATCTTCAGGGGGGAGTAGTTAACAAAGTTAACCCCGATCACCCAACACTTAAGACACCAGCGACCATCGAGGAATTCATCAAATCGCTAGGCTAAGCAGACCCACGACCACCATCATCATCATCATCATCGATAGCCGGTAGCAACGACATCAACGAACCAACGACGTACACTTGACGACTCAGCACGAGACGGCAACGACGGTTGTCACCATCGATAGCAGCTAGCAACAACGCCAACGACCTGACGACGCTACATTTTCCCGTACTTCGGACCCGGACGACGACTCAGCAGCAGCGGCCTGGATCGGAATTGCTGTGTAGGGACTTTAGGGTATTTCGATAGGTTCGATGTAAGCTTTGATTACTAATAAAATTCATTATCGTTTCAACCTCCAACTAGGTAGTTCGCGTTTAAGTTTTTTTAAAACTTCGAAAACCAAATGAATTATTAAATTATATATATATATATATATATATATATATATATATATATATATATATATATATATATATATATATATATATATATATATATATATATATATATATATATATATATGTTTATGTAGAAAAATGAAATGCTGTCCGTTTGTGACAGCATAACTCACGAACGACTCGATGGATTTACTTGAATTCTTTTTTATTTGGTATGTCTTGGTTCCCAATAGGTTTATATAAAGAAAAAAATTAGAAAAATTTACTGGAAAATGAGACAAAATCATAAAAATTAATTCTCATTTTGTTTGGGAATATCGTAAAATGCTATACAGCAAGACCGTCTTTCGTTTTGTATGGAGAAACCGTTGGAAACTTTTATAATGGCGTCGTAATTAACGAAAAAATAAAAAGAGAGGAGAGCATCAATCTTTGTTACATAGGACCTTTTGGAAAGTTATGCGAAAAATTATAATCGCACTCATTCCTTTGTAAAAAGCAACCTCAGTGTAAACGGTTTATAATGTTTAGATGCACGTATAAACTGGAGCGTTTGTATTGGTGACACCTCGAAGCGAGATGTTAATTCTCGACCAACAATAGTATAGAGCCCATCGACTTTTGTAAACAAACACTTTTGAGCCTTTTTTCTCGAAAGCCATAGGCCACTCGCCCAAACCAATAACATAATCATGTAGGGGAAAGTTTTTGCCTGCAAGATGATGCTATAGGTGTGTTTATATAGCTTGCGAGAAAAAAGACTCGGAAGTGTTTGTTTACAAGTGTTTATAGGCCCTATTCTATTGTTGGTCTAGGATTGGAGTGAAGATCAATTCTAGACAAAATCGTCAAAAAGTCGAAAGTAACAATAGGGCGAATCTGTTTTTTGTAAATAATGGCTTTTGTAGTCATTTTCTCTTGAACAGAAGGTCACAAGTACAAATTAAGCACTCTTTAAGGAAGAGAATCTTTCTCGCTATCCGCTGATACATTCAATTTGTAGGAATTTTATTCAACTTCCGATAAATTAGCTGACCAAGCGTTTGTTTACAAAAGCAGATTCGCCCTAATAAAATGTTGCGCTGAATTGTAAACAATGACTTCAAACGTAAATTTCCTGGAAATGCCAGGTTCCACCACCGACGGGAAGGTTATTACTCCCTGTAATTGTTTCTGGTGCTATTTTGTTTGTGGGTGCAAGCAGATCTCAGAAAAATACGCTAGAAGTTATTGTTTACAAATTTTACATTCGACCTTTTGACGATTTTATCTAGAATTAATTGACTACGAAGGCAAGCCTACATTGGATGACTAAAATGCAGATATATCAGTCACCATTGGATCGATGAGTGTAGTTTGTTCTCATTGTAATGCATTGAAGTTTCCAAATGAAACCCCAGAGCTTTTGCGCTTATTGGTGTCTAGATCAGGAAGAGGTTCTAAACATTTTCTGCAGAATATCCAGAGTAATAACAGTTGTTTGCATATTGCTTCGTTTTGCGCAACGCACATAATAATATTTAAAAGTTTTCTTGGTTCAATCCTTACAGAGTTTAAAAATTAGTAAATTGTAAAATTGTGAAACCAATTACGTTGCAAGTTTATGGTCAATTTAACCAAAAAGCGGGTTCATTGTTGCTACCGACGGAAGCAGACCATAAATTTCAACAGATTTATTTTTTTCGCTGAGCAACATTATTCTACCACGAAGCGGGACATTTTACAACAATTGCAAGCGATGCTTCATGAGCACGATGGATTGATTCAAATGTTCAAGACTGATCTTGATCGAATGCCATTGAATTGTGATTCGAGCTGATTCTTTCTCCAATTTTCCAGAACCCACCTGATGGAAAATTTAGGTTCTGATAAATTTTTGAACCAACACCGGGGTATCGAAATTCGACGATTTTAAACCCCCTTTTTAAGCGATTAGACTAAGTAGATAAACGCAATTCTCAGTCTCCAACTGTCAAATTTGTATTTTAATTAAAAACAGGACAACGTCTGCCGGGTCAGCTAATAAAAAAAATAAAAAAAATACGGGTCTTATTATTTTTGATGAAGAACATACTTAGTGATTTTGAGCAGAATCGGACAAATTTCTTTTTCAACCTTCTATACATATCTATATATATATAAATATATATATATATATATATATATATATATATATATATATATATATATATATATATATATATATATTTATATATATATATATATATATATAAATATAAATATATATATATATATATATATAAAAGAAAATAAAGTTGAAAAAAAAGTTGTCCGATTTTGCTCAAAATCGCTTGGTATGTTCTTCATTGAAAATAATAAGACCTGAATTTTCTTATTTTTTTATTAAGGTTATTAAAATCGACATTTTTCGAAAAATTTTATTTAAAAAAATCATAACTTCTGAACCGCTTGATCGATTTTTTTTTTTAATGGAAAGATTATTACTTCTTGTTTTTATTAAAAATATTTATTTAAATAATTGTTTTACTCAAATTTGCTAAAATGGTCAATGTATTTGTTTTTTATGATTTTTGAAATGTTGGACCACAACGACTATTTATTTTTATATTTTTTAACTAAAATTCAAACATTTTTACATAATATATCAAAAAATCTCAAATGTTCATCGAGCAGTTTTTGAGTTAAATTTTTTGAAAATTTCAAGTTTTTTGCCTATACACACATGGAATGAGCATCATTTTCCATCACTTCAAAATAACTGCCGGAATCATTTCATTGAAGTTATCAAACTTATTCCTAATAAATTCATGATAACCATGTTTACAAATCTAGTTTCATTTGTGAAGTATTGTACCCATCAAAAGCATGGGAGGCTGGTCCAATTCTGACCCCATTAAATGTAAGAACTATAAATCAGTCTCAAATTGTTTAAAAGCAGAGACCAACATTGCTAGGGTTTACTCAGCCATGGTTTACGCTATAACTGGAGCCACAATGGTCCGTTAGCGTCCAAATTCAGCATGAGTGCTCATAAGGATTGCAGGGGCACTCATGCCGAATTTGAGTTGTAGCCTAAACCACGACTGAGTAAAGTTAACTCATATTTTGAATTATTCCACATTAGGGTCATT
>JASCZW010020520.1:0-12133 GCA_034211315.2 Aedes japonicus
CTAGTATTAATACACGACACAGCATTAAAGGTGGAAGTTGGAATTGAATGGAAATTACTAATCTTTTCTTCCTCATTTGCACCGGTCCCTTTTATACAGAGTGTTCCAATGAGTTCGAGATACCCACTTTTTAAAATGTATTAATAGAAACGTACATACAAGATATTATTTTCTAAGTCATTGTTTTATTGAAGCAATGTTTATTGAGATCCTTTACAATTTGGATTTATTAGCTTGGAGCACCCTCCCTTTGTGTTGTATGGCGGCATTAGAGATTTATACGTTTCGCAAAACGTTGAACGCACCTGGTTCATCAGTATCTCGTCCCAGATCTTGGAAATGAGCTTCTTAAATTGGTCCATAGTGCTCACTTGATGTTCGCTCTGCTTGGCCAGCATGTACGACCATACATAAAAGTCCAGGGGATTAAGGTCTAGGGAGCTGGGAGGCCACAAAGCCTTATTGAGAAAATCAGTCAAATTCTCCCGACACCACGCTTGAACGATATTCGCCGTGTGGGATGGTGCGCCGTCCTGTTGAAAGACGTAATGATCCTTCCCATAGAGGTCCCGAAGTGCCGGGGCTACAAAATTTCTCCAAAAACCTCGGTCATATATAGTACCGCACTGAAAGTCCCTATGCAAAGATTTATCCCAATCGGAGATGATTATTTAAAAAACTCGACTTTTATCGTTCATTGGACGTGGGAATTCGTCATAGATTGATATTTGTCAAAGCATATTCCATCCACCTAATCGCGCCTTAAAGCCGTAAACTAAATAACAATCGATGTCAATATGGTACAGAGTTCGGATTCATACAAAAACTTGAACCGCCTTCTGCCAACCTCAGACTCTCCGTAGAGAGGGATTAAATTTAACACCTCTGTCATTGTCTCGTGTGGTGAAAACCTGCCCTGAGAAACTCCTCTTGGATGGGATGAAAACACTTGGTCAACGGGAGAAAAAATGACCAATCAAAACCTGCCATAGATAGTAAGCTCGGAGCTACCGCCGGCGACCCACATTCCACCCTTCTTCCCTATCCCATTGTTTCTGAAGGGTGATAAAACTAATCCACATGCTCGGGCAGCAACCTTAGCAAAGGACGAACCGAACAAACGATCGGAGCTAAGCAGCTGGCACGTACTGCACTGGCCAATATCAGTTGGGATCATGTCTGGCAGCTTCTCAGATCTGCACCCCAGATAAATGGAGACGATTTGACCGTCGTCAGCAGCTCTGCCTGTGTGCTAGGGCATTGATTTCATCATCAGGCATGTCAACAACGGCAATTTCAGCTCCTACCTTGCTTCATTTCGAAACAAATTATGCATAACATAGTTGGTTGAAACACTCACCTGTAGAAAAAAATGAAAAGAGAAGAAACTAATTATTCAGAATTACGTTTACCATAATCTCCAAAGTGGAACCCCGGAGGTAAACAGGAAGCTAACGAATTAAGATATTGTTCTCGAAGCGGAATTTTTTCCATCCCTAATAAGCCCATTTCCCCTGCAGCAATAAGAAGCGAACTCGGCACTCGGCGAAAAATGTTATCTGGGAAAGTTTTTAATCCATTTTGAAGCGCAGCTCGAAACAACACGTAACACACCGGATGGAGCAAGAGACGAAGACCACTTTCCGCCAGTATCTAGTAATTCTAGGAACATTTTTTAGAAACGGGCGAATCTATCGATGAGCGATTCATCTCCTCTTTAATTAATTGCAGCGCCATTATGCACTGCACCGTCAAGGAGATTTAAGACACCTCCTAAATTTTGTATCAAACCAGTCTTGACTGTATTATTTTTTATTATGCGCCAAGCAGTGACGGTTGCCTGGCAACACTTCTGGGAAGGCGTTTTTTTGACAGCTTCATCCGGCGTAGGCATTTTTTGGTGTCGAGTGCTTCTCAGCCAGCTAGCTTCTTTGTCGAAGTTTCTCTTTTATTTCTGGTAGATAAAAGTATCCAGACAATCAAAGGGAAGCTAACAGCTCGCGACCAGAGAAAAATAGTCCATACAGCAACAAATTCCACCAGATCTCTCCGTCAAATCAAGGCCGAGTTCGGTTTAAAACGTGTCGTAGTACAACGAAAAACGAAAAAGTTAATTCTACCTATAGATGAAAGAGTGTTTACATTCGTCTTACATTCGTCCCAATGGAAAAATCTCTCCCGAGAAATGCTTGATTAAAAGTTTCTTTCGTTCTCACTTACATGATACAAAAAAACCAACGGAAGAAAAAATGCAGAACCACCAGGACGACCAGATTTCAAGAAGAACTCTTTGCTGGCGGTGGAAGCGGTTCCGCTTCTTCATTAAGGGAACTTCACTTCGCTTACCCCGGCGTCGTCGGACTGTTGGGGAGGTTCGTCTCGCTCCCTCATCGCCGTTGTTTACCCGTGTTCGATATAGGGTGCAGTGCTGCGTCCTTGCAATTCGCGAGAAAGCAAGCGATGGATTAAAGTTTCAACTGGCGAAGCTGGCGGAAACATGAAAAACAATGAAGAGCGAGAGAATCGGTAATGGCAGGGAAGCAGAAGCAATAATAATTTAAGCTGATGATTGGAGATTGCGATTGGTATTGCGGGGTTGTTGAGAGATAGCTTGGTTCGATTTCTCCAGTAAAATTTAGGTAACAGACTTCTGGCCATTTACTGACCACATTTTGGCCATGAGTTGAAGTAAGCTAAAATTTGAGAAACTCTGGTTGGGATTGGCATGTCTTTGCGCACAACCGTAGTAGGGTTGTCTTTTGTAATTTTTTCTCATGCGTCCGATTCTCAAAAAATTACGAGCGTTTCAAAACAATCTTCGTATAAATTGTGACCTTATAAAGCTGGAAAATAATAACTAGTAATGTGTATTTACCATGTAATTTATACATATGTATCGTAATACACATTTGGTTGGTTGGTTTATATAGAAATGTTTTTATTATTTTACGTTCACCCGTCGCTTCTTATGATTTTTGCTTCATACTGCACTTTCGTGACCTTAGCAGTTCTAAACCTCTTCTTTCTGGGCTATACTCTTCAACACATGTATGAGCACGCTTGCCGGACCGATAAGATTGTCATATCAACTATTATTCCAGGGCTTCCAGAACAATTCCCAATCTGATACTTTTAACGTTGATGCTAGTGTTCTCGACGGGAGCCTCTTAGGCCCTATGCTATTCAGCATCTTCACGTTCCTTCCTGTGGTATTTTGTCGATGTTTGCGAACGTCACTTCCATCATCTACAAGGCTCGAGGATTCATGCTCTGACTGGATAACCGCAGGAGGGTTTCAATGTTCTGTCCGAATGTTTCAATAACTATTAGATCTGTATAAATACAGTTGAAACACATATGAAACACGGTTTCCGCATCTCGACTCAGTTCGCCAGGAGATGTCAAGGTCCACCTTTGTCCACACCGATCTACATCCGCTGATTAACGAAAAGTCCAATCCAACGATCAAAAGTTTGCAGCTCATAAGCAAACCATTCTTCACTTCGAGTACGGTTTGCTATTCTGTGATAGATGCGCTAACTGGCACCATCTAAAACTCCAGGTAGTTCGAAACAACATCGGGATTCTGAACTGTTCTCCAAGAACTGGTACTGAGATCCATCGTCTGGCTGGTCTCCAGATCCTCGGCGAAGATAATCCTGAATCCTGCTCGAGGTCACCATATCCGACCATCCGACAGCTTGTAAAGCTTGTAAAAACTGAAGCCTACAGTTAGTATAAAGGGTGTATTCGATAAAAATGGCACACAGAAAATCTTCTGTAACTTTTGAATCGTATGAGTAAAAAACCTAGAAATTTGAGTAGATCTTATCCATAGTGTATTATTTACATCTGCCAAGTTTCATAGTTATACATTCAGTAGTTCCAGTCATGTCGTCGAAACAAGAAATTGTCCGTGACAAAATTTTGTGCACTCACAATCAAAATCCAGGGGCGTCCCACCGGTGGATTGCTAAAAGGCTTGGAATTGCAAATACAACTGTGTCTCGTGTAATAAGAACCTTCAAGGAGCGTCTGAGTGTCCAAAGGAAGGAAGGAGTGGTCGTAAAAGTGGTCCAATGGACAGTAAAATGGCCAGGAAAGTCGTACAACAATTCAAGAACCGTCCAAACATGTCAATTCGAGATGTCGCTAAAAAGTCTAAGGTGTCAGTCGGTTTTGTGCAGAAAACCATGAAGCGTGCTGGGTTACGATGTTTACAAAGTGCAAAAAGCCCCAAACCGGAATGAAAAACAAAACATCACTGCGAAAACCCGCGCCCGGAAACTTTACACGAAGCTGCTCACCAAATCCGGTTGCATCGTGATGGATGACGAAACATACGTCAAGGCCGACTTCCGTCAACTTCCTGGGCAAGAATATTTCGTTGCCAAGTCGAAGTTCGATGTTCCGGAGGATGTTCGAAAGAAGAAACTATCGAAATTTGCAAAGAAGTTTCTAATCTGGCAGGCGATTTGCGGATGTGGTGAAATAAGTGCTCCCTTCATCACTTCCGGAACAATAAACGGTGCGATTTACACGGAAGAGTGCCTTAAGAAGCGTCTCTTGCCATTCATTAAGAAGCACAAAGGATCAACTCTGTTTTGGCCTGATCTAGCATCCTGCCACTACGCTCGAAACGTATTGGAGTGGTACTGAGCCAACGGAGTCAATTTTGTGCCAAAGGATATGAACCCACCAAATTCAGCGGAACTTCGTCCAATTGAAAAATTCTTGGGCAATTATGAAAACGGAACTTCGCAAACATCCCAAAACTATAAAAACAGAGCTAGAATTGAAGAAAATTTGGGTAAAAACAACAAAAACACTGGGAAAATCGGTTGTACAAAATTTGATGGGAGGAGTGAAAAGGAAGGTGCGGACATTCGGGATGGGAGACGAAATTGAATAAAACAAATGTTGTAAATCAAAACTCATTAGTAGTTCTTCATTCCCTGAAAATTTCAAGAAAATCCGATAATCAGTTTAATTTTGATGAGTATATATGTGTGTGCCATTTTTATCGAACACACCCTTTAGTTGGGTAGGTTATCAAATGTACACTTCCGAGAGGGAAAACCATATCACATGCCAAAAACTACACCACTCAATAGAAACAAAGAGATAATTAGTTAGGATGTAGAGCCCTTCTGGCTTATCTCTTAAAACGTCAAAACAAATTAAAACAAACGAAATAACGCTACATTTTAGTTGTAGTAGAAATGATTTCAATGTTCAACATTAGCCGATAAATGAGGCAGACATTGTTTGAATCAACATTAAAACATGCACGAATTTACAGTTGTAGGGGTAATCAACTTGTGGATTACTGTTTGGTTCTACGTACAACTACAGTGCTAGAAATTTCTGTGAGCGCACGGCCATTTTTTTTATTCAAAATTTGATTGCCGTATGTTATAATTGTGCACGTTAGTGGATCATGAGATGCGTTATTTGTACAAGACAGCTTTTTTCTGTTCCAAAGGTACTTAACAGCGTAATATTCATTTTATTGAAGCATGACCATTTTAAACCTACAGTGAGTACTTAGTTTTATTACCATTTTCCGAATCGTTTAAAAAATTCGATTTGGCATCGAATTAAGGTCTGTATCCGCAATAATCCGGACACCTAAAAACTTGAATTAAACATAAATTTCGCATTACATTTCCATCGTAGTTGCTTATTTCAGGTTCATGGGATGTGTTTTAACAACATAGTTATTCGGTATTTGCATAAAATTTTCGAGTTTTGCGCTTAACTCCGTCCATTAGGGTTTGTACAGACTCTTCAGAAATCGTAGAAGCCGTCTTTGTCCAAATTTGCTGAAAATGTTTGATGTCTTTGATTCAATGCTTCTTTCCAGAAAGCTTCCGCTTCATCAGAGCCCAATTTCTCTCGAATGGTCGAAGCTCTGGGCAATTTGGCGGGTTTGAGGTTTTTGGTACAATGTTCACTTGATTTGCTTGGTACCACTCCATCACAGTTTTAGCATAGTGGCATGATGAGAAATCGGCCAGAACAAAGGTTTTTCTTTGTGACTTTTGATGAAGGGTAGCAATCGCTTCTGCAGACACTCTTTCTGATAGATCTCCTTGTTGATTGTGCCTGTAGTGACGAAAGAATTACTCTTTTTGCTACTGGTGCAAATTGCACACAAGGTATTTTTTGGGAAATTTCGATGCCTTCTTCGTTCTGAAATGCTCAGCTGTAGCATTTCTGGCCATAGCAGAACAAAAAGCCAGCCCTGGAAGCTGCTTGAAATCCTCCCGGACATAAGTTTCATCGTCTATAACAACGCATGAAAACTTCGTCAAATATTCGCAGTACAAACGTCGAGCCCGTGATTTTGCTGCCAAGTTCTGTTTGTCGTTGCGATTTGGAACTGTTTTTATTTTATACGACTTAAGTCCCAAACGTTTCGTTGTTTTGATTTTTGGACGAAACCAGGCGACATCCCTATTTTACGAGCCACCGTTCGAATAGAGAGATTGGGGTTTTTCGGTAATATCCTTTTCACCTTTCGGTCTTCTCCACCGTCAAACGTTCCGAAAATGATTTGAGCACATCGTGGATTTAGGCAAATCCAATGTTTTGCAAGGTCCCGTATTGACAAGTCAGGATTTGCCGTACGCTCGTACAAAATTCGCTCGCGCACTTGTTTTTCTTTAGTCGTCATCTTGAATACTAAACATGAAATGTAAACATTAATCATATTCATAGTCATAGTAATCATAGAAAATTAAAAATAATCTTTCGTGGAATCAGTCGTCTGGTATGCAGTACGTAGTATTTGTCAGCATTTCCGAACTAGCGGCTTTCCATCCAACAACGCTGAATCCGGTGACGGAAGGTCTCAGCGGAACAGTTGAAGTCAAACCGAGCGTAGAGTTCATTGAAGCGCGAAGACATGAATCGAATTGAATCATGTTGGCCGTAGTTTGCAGCACAGATTCCGAGCTGAAGAAAATTTCTTGTTCGCAGAACTCGTTCAGGAGCGTAGATAGATAATTCTGCCAGAATTCCTGGAGAGTCGATTTCACCTAGCAGCACTGCTGCCGCGAAGACTGCTTGCATGACTGTACGCCTATGTTCCAACGTTTCAATACCCAAGAGTGAGCAACGATCCTGGTACGATGGAATGTTTACAGGATCATTCCACGGCAGATGACGGAGAGCATGACGAACAAATTTTCTTTGAACTGCTTCAATCCTCGCAATCCAGATTCTTGGATACGGGCACCATGCCAAGACTCCAAATTCCAGGATAGAACGCACGAGAGAGCAGTACAATGCTTTCAGACAGGTGGAATCACGAAACTCGTCGGAGATCTTAAACATGAAACCGAGCTGTCTGTTGGCTTTGGTAATCATATCTGTGTAGTGTTGTCTAAATGTCAAACCAGAGTCAAGCGTGACTCCAAGGTCACGAACAGTATCAACTTTTAGCAGAGGTTGGTTGTTTATTTTGTAATCAAATGCAATTGGGTTCAATTTTCGATGGAATGTGATATTGAAGCATTTGTTAACACTCAGTGTTAGGAAATTCCTGGAACACTGCTCTTCAAAGCTATTGACCAAATGCTGTAGTCATAAGCAATCAGCGAAGCATCGCACAACCACATAAATTTTCACATCGTCAGCATAGAACGATCTGCAGTTAGGTGGAAGTATCAGTCCAACCTCGTTGATGAAAATTGAGAACAGCAGTGGTCCCAAGTTGCTGCCTTGAGGTACGCCCGACATATTCGCAAAGTAGTTCGATTGAGCTGAGCCGATCTTCACACAGAGTATCCTGTCCGTTAGGTACGATTTAAACCAACGAACTGAGATATTTGACACGCCAAAATTGTCTAACTTTGTCAAAAGTATAGCATGGTCGACCCGGTCAAAAGCAGCCTTGAGATCCGTGTAAACAACGTTGACTTGAGATCCAGTTTCCATATTCCGGAGACACGAGGAAACGAAAAGTGCAAGATTGGTTGAGATCGATCTTCTGGGGTGAAATCCATGTTGTTCAGGAGAGATGTAGTGTCTGCAACTAGCAAACAACAAGTCGTTGACGATAATCTCGAAAACTTTTGAGCAGGCACAGAGTGATGTGATTCCTCCATAATTTTCGACATTTTGTTTATCTCCTTTCTTGAAAATCAGGAACATGAACGAAGATTTCCAACGTGTTCGATATTTTCCATGGTGTAACGAGATATTGAAAAGCTTCAAAAGAGGAATCGTAAGCACTGCAGAGCAACTCTTTAGTACACATGAAGGAATTTCGTCAGGGCCAGCCACGTTTGAATGTTTCAGCTTTTGGATTGCGGATTCAACGAGGTCTGATGTAATCGCTGGAATATTAAAGTCGAACGCATCTCTGGGCGTATCTCTGAGTGCTTCGCTTACTTGCTCTTATGTTGGCATGGTGTCATTGAATGCACTTTTGAAGTGCTCAGAAAGGAGATCACATTTGTCCACTGATGTGCTGGCGATTCTGTCGCCAAGATGAATTCCAACCGGTAGCCTATTTACATTCCTTTTTGTGTTAACAAATGACCAGAACAACTTTGGGTTGCGCCGAAGGTTAGATTGGATTCGTTTTGAATAAATAGCCTTTCATCATAGACTTTCAGCCATACCACAGTGAAATTTTGCATTCCTACGTGCAATATTTCAAAAGTTACAATGATTTGAAGGTGTCCGGATTAATGTGGATACAGACCTTAACTAGTTTTTTTTTAATAATCATTTATTTGTACAGGCTCAATCGAATTAACTTTACAGAGCCAAATTTTCATATTTTTATACATCATTTATCTTAAAACTAAAGTTAGGAGGATAGAGCCGATTACTCGCGGCCGTCTCGAGGTTAATAGGAATTACAAATTACGGATGGGAAAGATGGTGGGAATTTAAAGTATGGTTTACATAACACATTAAATTTAAATTCTAAATTATCTAAACACTTATAACTATACAATTTACGGTTTTCTTTTGACTTGGACATTTTTTGAAAAAGAAAAAAAAACATACACACATACATATATATATAAAAAAAAACTTAAAGTAAACATACAGGTTAAACTAACTACAATCTAAGGCTAATGTTAGTCAAAAACACATAAATGAGTTTCATGTACTCCAAATCACGTACAGCCAAAATATCTCGAATTGGCACATTGGGTTGTCTACCTCGAGCCCGAAGGGAATCATAAAGCTCAGATCTGACTCCACAATGTTCAGCACAAGACCAAATAACGTGATCTGCGTCCTGATAGCCTTGTCCACACTCACAGAGATTGCTGTCGCTCAGCCCAACCCGGTATAAATGAGCGTTCAAAGAATAATGATTGGACATGAGGCGAGACACGACACGAATGAAGTCTCGACCCACATCCATCTCCCTAAACCAAGATTTCTTCGACACCTTTGGGATGATGGAATATTGCCATCGGCCCAAATCTCCTTTACTCCATTTATACTGCCAGCTGACGAGTGACTGTTGACGAATAATAGGAAAAAAATCGTTGAAGGCGATTTGTCGATCACAAATATCGCCTTCCATAGCACCCACCTTTGTCATGAGTCCGCTTTCTCATTGCCCAGAATTGAACAATGAGAAGGGACCCATACAAAGGTGATGATAAAATAACGCGAAGATAAAGCACTTAGAAGCTCCTGTATTTTCATGAGAAAATACGAGGAGTGCTTTACCGGCCTCAAGGAGCGAATAGCCTCTATAGAACTGAGACTATCCGTGAAAATGAAGTACTGATCCGGTGGTAATGAGGCAAAAATTTCTAGCGTAAAATGTATTGCCGCTAATTCAGCGACATACACGGAACAAGGAGCTTGAAGTTTACGGTTGGCGCTATAAATTTCATTAAATATACCAAAGCCTGCTGACTGCTCTATCAAAGATCCGTCAGTGAAGAACGATTTAGTGGAATCAACTTGGCCAAACTTTGCAGCAAATATCACCGGAGCAATTAAAGGACGATGATGCTCTGGGATTCCACGAAGCTCCTGCTTCATGGATAAATCAAAATGAACCGAATTGTCGAAATCGGAGAAGCAAACACGATTGGAAATGTTCGGCGAAGGGCTGACATCCTGTGTTATGTACAAATGGTACAAAGTCATGAAGCGCGTTTGAGGATTCAACTCAAGAAGCTTCTCAAAATTTTCGATCACCTGGGGGTTCATAACTTCACACCTGGTGAGGAGCCGGAGAGATAATTCTGAAAACCGATCCGAGAGTGGCAAGATGCCAGCCAGCACTTCAAGACTCATGGTGTGAGTCGAGTGCATGCAACCTAACGCGATACGAAGACACCGATACTGAATACGTTCCAGTTTAATGAAGTGCGACCGAGCCGCTGACTGAAAACAAAAACTACCGTATTCCATAACCGACAAAATCGTTGTCCGGTACAACGTTAGAAGATCTTGTGGATGAGCTCCCCACCAGGTTCCGGTAATTGTGCAGAGAAAGTTGATCCTTGGCTGGCATTTTCGCTTCACATACTCAATATGGGATCTCCAGGTGCACTTTGAATCGAACCAGACCCCAAGATATTTAAATGACATAGAATGAGCTATCGGCTTACCCCAAATTTGAAGCTTCGGTTGTGCTGGGTTATGCTTCCTTGAAAAAACTACCAACTCAGTTTTCTCCGTAGAGAATTCGATACCTAGCTCTAGAGCCCAAGTAGACAAATTGTCTAAGGTATCCTGTAAGAGTCCTTGCAGATCGACCCCATTGGGTCCCGTGACAGACACTACGCCGTCATCTGCAAGTTGTCTCAACGTACAGTTGTCACCTAGACAACCGTCAATGTCTTTGACATAAAAATTATACAAAAGGGGGCTTAAACATGATCCCTGGGGGAGACCCATGTAGCTAAATCGTGAAGCTGTAGAGGTTCCATGAGAGAGCTACAAGCAAATCATACTTCCAGTCATCGAGTACGGCATGCCAATCTGGGAGAGTTGCGCTAAAACACATCACCTGAAGCTTCAGCGTATTCAAAATAAGTTCCTCAGGATGATCCTGAACACCCCTCCAAGGACAACAACATCTGAGGTCCACCGTCTGGCCGAGATAAAAATGCTCGACGATCGCTTTAGTGAGTCTATCAATCGGTACAGGGCACGCTGCCTGACATCGGATCACCAGATCATCCGGAATCTGGTTCCCCACCTCTAGGTTTTTCAAATTGTAGTTGTAGTTGTAGTTGCCTCATGGACAAAAACACAGAAAGTTCAGCTCAATTAATAACCAATAATAAAGTTTTCAATTCCAATGTCAAAAACTACGCTCTAATTGCGGGCCAAGTAACAAACACCTCTCCGGACATTTTTAAGTATCCTTTTCGAACTGCACAATTAATTTCATGGAACACAAATTTACATCGAAAGAAAAAAATAGCGAAGCCGTACCACCATCCAAGGAGCTCTTAACGACCTTATTGTTAACAGGCAAATTTTAAAGAGTCATGACGTTGCAAAAATAGAAGAAGTAGTGCTTTCGAACAGAAATCATTTGGATAAGGTATCTATACAACGGGAAAGCGGCCAAATTTGTCATCTCGCATCTGCCCAACAAAGAACTTCAAGGAAAACCCAGCACAGCAAGACGAAAAAATCCGAATTAAACAACATCCCATAAGAAATCCAAAATTATACATCAAGTATCGATTACTTTCCAACTTTTGGTTGTAACAATCAGCGTCTCGTTGCTTGGACGGAGCTGTGTGCCCCTAGTGCCGCAGACTGGACGGAAGCGAAGCAGACTATGCGGTACCTCCTGGCGACGAAGCATCTCCGACTGAATTGGGGGAACAATACTACAGATTTGAAGGCTTTCGTGGATGCAGATTGGGCATGAGATCATCGGACCCGCAAATCCAATAGCGGTATCTTCATCTCGTTCGGCGGTGCTCCGATAAGTTGGGCAGCGAGGAAGCAAACCTGCGTTGCCTTATCATCGACCGAAGCCGAGTTCATTGCTGCAGCCGAAGCGTGCCAAGAGCTACTCTGGATCCAGAAGCTGATGAAGAATGTGCACGAGCCGGAAAATCCAATCCCGCTCTATGATTCAAACATGTGGACACCAATGGTAGCGGACATGCTCACT
>JASCZW010020521.1:0-12137 GCA_034211315.2 Aedes japonicus
ATGCTAGTCCCAACCATCATCTTTTGGATCTCTGTGTAATAACAACTGATCTGTCAACAACGAAGTAGCAACCTCGGGCGGTCAATCATGCTCATGCTTATGCTCAACAGTGTTACCCAAACTTGGTTATGATGGTTTTACACTCGTGTCATGAATAGCAAAACGCTTCGCCAATTGTCCCATAGCAACACCGTTTTCACGTAGCTATGTGTTCAAAATCAAAATTTCACGACATTTTGACAGCAATGAATTTAAACAGTGCAAACAAGTCAAGCTAAACAATGCATTAGGTCTTAAATAACATTGCGAGATTTTCATCGTCGACTTTCTTTTTCGTTAATAGTTTGTCTATTACACGATTTGCTGATGTTTTTGACATATTGAATCCTCAATTACACTTCATATTACCGTACTGTGTGTTAAAAATACTTAAACATGTTTTTACATCGCCGTAGGAACGCAAAGAAAATTCGACGAAGAGAGTCTCCCAATGTTGCTTAGGACCTAATGCATTGTTCAGCTTGAAGTGAATAAACGAGAGATGACCGACAAACTCACAGCATGCTATGGTGAACACATTGAAACTAGCACAAATACATGCGTACAACGCAAATGTCGTTTGAATGTTAGTTTTTCAGATTAGCTTCAAGATACTTCACATAAAGGGTGTATTTGATAATAATGGCACACAGAAAATCTTCTGTAACTTTTGAATCGTATGAGTAAAAACCCTAGAAATTTGAGTTGATCTTATCCATAGTGTATTATTTACATCTGCCAAGTTTCATAGTTATACATTCAGTAGTTCCAGTCATGTCGTCGAAACAAGAAATTGTCCGTTAGAAAATTTTGTGCACTCACAATCAAAATCCAGGGGCGTCCCACCGGTGGATTACTAAAAGGCTTGGAATTGCAAATACAACTGTGTCTCGTGTAATAAGAACCTTCAAGGAGCATCTGAGTGTCCAAAAGTAGGGAGTGGTCGTAAAAATGGTCCAATGGACAGTAAAATGGCCAGGAAAGTCGTACAACAATTCAAGAACCGTCCAAACATGTCAATTCGAGATGTCGCTAAAAAGTCTAAGGTGTCAGTCGGTTTTGTGCAGAAAACCATGAAGCGTGCTGGGTTACATGTTTACAAAGTGCAAAAAGCCCCAAACCGGAATGAAAAACAAAACATCACTGCGAAAACCCGCGCCCGGAAACTTTACACGAAGCTGCTCACCAAATCCAGTTGCATCGTGATGGATGACGAAACATACGTCAAGGCCGACTTCCGTCAACCTCCTGGGCAAGAGTATTTCGTTGCCAAGTCGAAGTTTGATGTTCAGGAGGATGTTCGAAAGAAGAAACTATCGAAATTTGCAAAGAAGTTTCTAATCTGGCAGGCGATTTGCGGATGTGGTGAAATAAGTGCTCCCTTCATCACTTCCGGAACAATAAACAGTGCGATTTACACGGAAGAGTGCCTTAAGAAGCGTCTCTTGCCATTCATTGAGAAGCACAAAGGATCAACTCTGTTTTAGCCTGATCTAGCATCCTGCCACTACGCTCGAACGTATTGGAGTGGTACCGAGCCAACGGAGTCAATTTTGTGCCAAAGGATATGAACCCACCAAATTCACCGGAACTTCGTCCAATTGAAAAATTCTGGGCAATTATGAAAACGGAACTTCGCAAACATCCCAAAACTATAAAAACAGAGCTAGAATTGAAGAAAATTTGGGTAAAAACAACAAAAACACTGGGAAAATCGGTTGTACAAAATTTGATGGGTGGAGTGAAAAGGAAGGTGCGGGCATTCGGGATGGGAGACGAAATTGAATAAAACAAATGTTGTAAATCAAAACTCATTAGTAGTTCTTCATTCCCTGAAAATTTCAAGAAAATCCGATAATCAGTTTAATTTTGATGAATTTATATGTGTGTGCCATTTTTATCGAATACACCCTTTAGTCAACACGTTGTATCTCAGTACCAAGAAGCTTGTAATTGAACATGATGGGTTGGCGTATTCGAGCGAATGGAATTTCGCAGCATTTTTAAGGATTACCAACCATGCAATTCAATGTTTCAGTTCATTAAAGTGGGAAGATCCTGTTGAAACAAAAGTTTACCATTTGTGGAGTAATTCTGCAGAAAAAAAAAATCAAATCACCTGCAAATGATAACAGAGGGACTTTGAGTGTGTCATTCACATCTTGAGGCACAGTAGGAAAATAAACGGTCCCAAATGGTGGCCTTGTGGAATTCCAGAAGTGGGCGGACACTCCATGGATGGGCACCTTCGACTGTCAGAATCAGCTTGCGGCTGACTAGTTAGGAGTTGAACCAGTTCAATTCTCTGCCGCTAATACCAAGTTTCCTCAACTTGGGTATCGTTCTGGCATGATTATTGTTTTTTCGAAAGCCGCAGAAAGATCTGAATAGATGACATCCGTTGTAACGTTTTTTTTGCAAGGCTCTCCGCAATCTGTGCGGTGAGGCACAGTAAATTTGTGGTGGTTAATCTTCTTGAGATAAAACCATGCATATCATCACATCCCAAGTAACAACATAGCCAAAACCATCCAAATTTATTAAGTTTTATTAAAGTTTTATACAAACCACTAGAAATCAATTTGGATTAATTATGACAGCAAGAGGTGCCAATAGGTTTCAAATTTTAGTCAGGGTTATGAGAACTTACAAAGCTTCTTTACAACGATCATAAAACCTTGTCTTCTAAAATTCCTTTTGCTCTGATCAAAGGTTTTATTTTGACTTTATGAACTCGTAAAATGCTGTTCACCAGATCCGAATCCCTTGGATTATTTCGTATGGTCATACATACTGGCGAAGGTAAATGACCACAGGGCGTCTAATATGAACCAATTCAAAACCGTAATCAAACGAATTTGGGACGAAATGCCGATTGAAGTCGTGCGTGCAGTCAAAAAGGTTAAAGGCGGTGTTATCCCAAAACATATGCTGTAGTTGATCAGTATTATATTGCAATATAATGGATAAAATTATCAATAAAATCTGGATTATCGATTTGAAATAAAAACAGTTTTATTTTGTATGAGAATATGTTGGACACGGTGTAGATGACGGCGTCTGTAGGTGCCTTTAGTGCACCCAACAAAAATATCAACATAATAGAGTATATATAATATAAACTCGTACCTCTCGGATTAAAATATCTGTATATATGCGTTTCAGACTTGCAAACCAATTATTTTGTCTCTTCCATACGCTTAGTAATTTGAATAATGAATCAAATCCATCTCTTCCAAACAACAGCTAAAAGCAATCACATGTCAAGTAGTGAAAGAATACTCAACCATCGCAGTGAATCTACCTTGTCATGTTCTAGGTAGTTTGTTCTTGTCTGACCCTTGGTAAAGGCAATCGTTTACTATCAACCCAATCCAATGCTACACTCACTGCCAAGCGAGCATATAAACAGCAACAACAATAAAAATAAATAGAGCAAACATACTCACACTCAGAGAAAGACAATAAAAATCACATTATTCCTGGCAGGCTTCCTTACGCCAACAAACGACTCTCGTACCACCAAGTGCAAGAAACAACCTCCCTGCTGAGGGCATCGAATGTGTATTTCCGAAAATTCCTTTGCTACTAAACATATCATTTGGCCGAAAATCCCCGTCGCCGTCGCCGTCGTCGTCGCCGCCGGTTGCTAAGGGCAGACGGGCGTTGAACGAACGGCGGAATTCCGGTACTGAACGAGAAAAGGTAAGAGTGTGCACATGTTTGTTTTGGATCGTTCCCGCATATATCAGGGCAGCGAAGAGCATTGTGTTTGGACGTGACTGTGGGTGGTTGGCATTCAAGAACCATTCTCAGCCATAGCATCCCGAGGTTTTCTTCCTGTGTATGTAGCATATTAACCCAGATAGAGCTAACAAAAAAAAATGGGAATGCCCTTTTCAAGTTTTTCTCCCTGCCACCGTCTTCAGTCGCAAGGCGCTATGTGCGAGTCGTGGAATCCCTCAGACCACGGTCTCACGGTGCGGCACATGCATAATAAACGAAACCGAGAGTGGCAAGTTTTTCCGAGCATAAAATATTATGCTTCTGTTATTGTTTTCCCAAACATGTATACATAACACATCACAATGGCGTGGAGTGTACTACTGACTGGCTGCATTGCGAGAGGTAGACGCCAGCCAGACGCGACGCTTCCCTTCGACGGTGAAACTTGAACTTGGGATCTGGTGATGAGTTATGAGTGTTTTCGGATGCGGGTGTGTTGTACTTTTCAAAATAATGATCCGTTGAGCTACGATCAGTTTATAAGTCTTGGGTTTCCCTTCTCCCTATTGGGAGACCTGTGTTCGTAACCGAAGATTGAATCATCAAATCATGGACAATCATGACTGAATGTGAGCACCACACCGGAAATGGACGGTGTAATCATAGCAACTGGAAAAACAAATGAGTTCGCATCACATTTACCATTGGTTTCAACCAACCGGTGGTGCGAACCAGATCAATCGTTTTGTTAGTACGAACCATAAACAACGCCAAATTTATTAGCTGACACAGCTAACACCAACGCAACCGTACTCTTTGTTGCCACATTTATTGATGCAGATTTGTTCACTTTAGTGCCACTTTAGGCATAAACTTTGTTCCCAACAATAAACAAATGGCAACAAGCAGATGACAACAGAGTAGCACAACTTGTGTCTGCCTCGCCGAAAGGCATTTGTGGGTTAACCAAACTGATGACGCTTCCTTCCGTCACAGATGGTGCTAGGCTACCATTCCCGAGAGAACCAGAATTCGGTCCCCTAGCTCCTAGAAATCTTCGAGGAAAACTTTCTCCAAACTCTGTCGCTGCCTCTGTAGCGGCATCACATCACCACCACCGTGAAAGATCGGTAAAATGTTATTTGGAAAATTGAACTTTTTCGTGTCCACGGAGAGGGGGAGGCCAAGCGGAAGTATGTCGCAATGGGCAACATACCGTGGAAACCATACCGTCTCGTCGTCGTCGTCAACATCGTGAATTAGGGCAACACTTGGGAGGTGTTCGACAAAACTGAAATATGATTGCTAGCATCTAGCAACTTCGACTCAACGGAATGCGGGAAATGTTTACCACAATGGCAAATTTTCATACACACAGTGACACGATACTAACTGTATGGTTCGATCAACATCACGTATTCCTTCCTGCTCTGAAGATGGTGACGGTTTGTTCTGCAACGCAATCTGTTGTGCGATTTCCTTTGATAATATTGCCGTTTGCCGTTGCGGGTTAGGAGGGGCAGGACGATGATTATGTGTGAGGAAACCATGGATGCGTTGTATGAATGTGGAGTTGTGTTTTCAAAGTGAACTAGAAACCGAAGCCGGCGTGCTAGATTTAAAGAATAAATAATATAAAAACTCATTATCATTATTTTACGTACTTATGCATATAATATGAATATTTTGTATTATGTTCCTTAGTTTGATTCTATTCCATAAGCACACTTTACCAACAACTAGATATTTAAATTTTGTCCCCACGAGTGCTGAGTGCTTATCCAAGTAACAGATATAATTTTTGAAATAACGCATTAATTAGAATACTACACAGAAAAAAATAATTAATTTTAACAAGCGCGGAAAATTTCTCTGTAATTCTAGCCAAAGGAGCGTAAACAACGATATTTTTGCAATCTTTATGTGATTACGTTATCGGCTTAGATTTACATGAAATATCCCATTATTTTCTGACAAATTCAGATCTTTTCAGCCTCGGTACTGGTTCATGTCCCATCGACTTTATACACTTCTTTAGGTGATTTTCGTAATTTGTCCGGAGGGAAGACTTGAATTTGGAACTCGGAAATGAAATCCATGCCCAGATCCGTGAACGGCAGCCCTAAGTTTGTACCTTTAAACTGAAGAAATGATCCTTTAAAAATTGAAATTCATTCCATAAAAAACGTATTCATGACCCATTAAACTCTGGTCATTATCCATAATAAAATGGATATGATCCATAAAATTTATCGATGTGAGCCATAATTTATTTAAAATTTAGCAATAAAATGTCAAAAATGTACCGTTATATATTAAGGGTATGATCAATAAAATTGTACGGATTACCCGTAAACATATAACAAATGTTTCATAAAAGGTTCAATATCATTCCTTGAAGTTGTAAAATTGGTCCTTAGAATGTAATGTTTGTGAACTTTGATATATACACATGATCAATAAATTATTGAAAATATAACATAAATTAATCGTCAATGATCCATAATAAGTTTGAAATATTAACCACAAACTTTTAAATATGGTCCATAGGAAATAAACTTTGGGCATTTAAAATAATATGTAGGATCCATACATTATGCCAGAATTATTCCCATGTTGGGTTTCTTTATTTTTATTTTGGCTACAAGGAAATTGATCTTTGACTGCGCTACTACTCAGAGATCTATTAACATGTCCGTTTTTTAAGCTATGCGGCTCAAATATTGCTATCGCTTTTCAGAAGATTTTCAATTTTTCAAAGAGCTGATTAACTTTTGCGATTTCACGTTCTTTTACGACCGCAACGGAAACACATGTTTCCCAATAAATTTGGGAAAGAGCACTCGTGCATGTAAAGAACTAGGGAAGATGTTCCTATATTAATCTCATCACTTTGCAATTCATCCTACTTTAAATTAAACGATGGACACGTGACAGGATTAGTTAGTAATGTTTGTTGTTGTTATTAAACGTAAGCAAACATTATTTGGAAACGAAACCGATCCTTCAACTGCCCAATTGTTTGATTCATCGTAGGATTAATAGAGGAACAATGAGATTAATATGAGGCCAGTTACCCTACGTGTCAAATTTAAAAATTGATCAAACTGTTATTTGAGATTTTTTTTTTATAAAATTATGCCGGGCAAACGCTTGCCGTCCAACTCGCTATCGCTCGTCGAACCTAACTAAAAAATCCATCCTCCCTTTGCATTATACCAGGAAAATGCTTGAATCAGTCGTTTACTTGAAGACGATATCGGAAACATCGACCGCTTTCTACTTCCTTAGTTCTTCAATACTCAACTGCTCAGCAGGCAACATTGATATTTCTAGCACTTGGAGTACAGCATAAAAAATCGTGGCTACTATGTCACATTGTACAATATAGTGTGTCTAACTGAGGAGCTGTTTGCCTATGCCAAAAGATTATCAATCTCTTATGAATTTATTAAAAACATTCTTACTGGATTTTCTGTTTTTTTTTTTTTTGTTTTTCTGAAAACCAATGTTTGGCAAAATTGTAGTTGAGATTTTTTTTTTAAAAGAATAGCTTTTGAACGAAACGTTTGCTTTCTTCATAGTACTCGTAAAATTCTAATAAGTGTTAGTTTCTTATCAAATGCGCTCAAATTTGTTGTTAAGTACATGATTTGAAATCGTTTAAGCATAGGGGAGAGAATATTTCAAAATTTGAATCACTCTAACGGGAGGGTAAGGTAAGAATAACTTCCCTATTTTCATGGACCAAAACATTGAAAAAGTAGTGACCAAAACTCAAAAATGCAGGCAGAATTTATTTATCACACCCATATGTTCAATTGCACAAAGTTGATATGCTACGGATCATTTCTATGAGTTTATAGATTATTATTTATTGTTTAAGGATCACAGACAATTTATTTATGAAACATTTTCAATAATTTATGAATCATGTGTATGTATTTTAGTGCACAAATGTTACATTCTGTGGATCAATTTTGCAAGTTTAAGGAATGATATTGAACCTTTTAGGGAACATTTGCTATATGTTTATGGGTAATCTGTACAATTTTATTGATCATACCCTAAATATATAACGGTACATTTTTGACATTTTATTGCAAAATTTTATATAAATTACGGATCACATTGATACATTTTATGGATCATATACATTTTATTATGGATATTGATCAGAGTTTTATGGGTCATGAATGCGTTTTTTGTGAAACGATTTTAATTTTTTAATTTATCGTTTATTAGTTTTTATATGCAAAAGTATGTTTGCCTCCGTGAACTGAAGTAATGAATTCGAAAATAAGCAAAAATACACCGTGATCTAAATCACGTATTCATGAACTAACTAACGTTTATATGAAAAAATCCTGATAACGTGAACTAGTTCATTTTCGGGAACGCTTTCTTTTCTGTGTAGTATAGAAGATTTCAGATTCATTTCAAAACTTTCGAATTTTTTAGCCTTGTCAACCAATAAATGATGTTTCAACCATTCGATTGAAAAAACCAGATGAATACGGTGAGCAATTTTGGAAATATTTTAGTTTGAAATCTGACTGAAGCAAAAATGGACTTCAACTTGTGAATTGACAACCTGGAAGGAAGTTTCCGACTTACCTACGGTCCTCCTACCTCACAACTCCACTAGCCATGTGATTACAAATTATTGCACTGATAGTTAATTTTAGTTTATATTGAAAAAATCCAAGGTAATACTCACAAATCCATTCGTTGTTTTCTGCAATGAAACTGATTTGTTGTTTTTATGAAAACACCTTCGTAATTACACTTCGATACACGCTCAACTGTCAGATGCACGAAGCTTTTGTTGACTTAGAAAGGACATTCGTGCATGGTACGAAAACTAAACCAAAAGCTACGAATATTTTGTGACGAATTAAAAAGAAACGTCTTTCTGGTAGTTGCATGAAGGGCTGACAGATCTACTTTATCGACTCAAACTGTAATTGACAAAAAACAGCGCAACCAGGGTGGAGCTGTCCAGCGTTCTTATAATGTTTCTGACATGGGATTCGAACCCGAATTTTTGGAAAATGCTTATAGTAAATCCGTGGTTGATCTCACTAGGCCATGCTAACTCGTGAGAAGATGCCTGAATAATGAGCATGAAGTTATAGCTCTCGACAGCACTTTAATTTTAATTTTGAGATAAATTAATTATACCCACCCATCCCAGCAGCAACACCATTTTGCATGAGTATAATAAAAGAGAAACAGCGAAATTCTTTTCGTGCATTTCTCAACAAGGTGTAATGATAGCATTTCACCAGATAAAAAGCAATTTACGAGACATTTGTTCTCTGTACAAAATCCATGTTTACGAAACCCATGAAAGCTACTTTACGAAAATAAATTTTCCGTGTTTCAACTGAGTCATTACAGATTTAACAACGGCTGACAGACCTAAAACAAACCAATATTGAAAAGGAGTTTCTATATTTATTTCTTCATTCGTAATAAAAGTGAAAGTCGCAGGTATACAAAAATGGACGACATCATGGATGATTCAGATCGCTGAACATTCTAAAGCACACATTTAAAAAAAACAAAGATTTCACATGGCAAATCTCTAAAACTTGTATGCTGTAGTGCAGCAAAAAAGCTTTCAAGGTTTGACATGTCAAATCTTTGTAGTTGTTTGAATTCGTCGCTTTGGAAACTGAAAGTGGCGATGCAAATCAACCACGATGACGCCATTTTTGTATTTCAGCATCCTGTAGTTGTTTGAATTCATGGGATTAATGTGGTGACAGTTCTGTTTTGCTACCTTTCATAACATACAAGTATTTTTTACGCAGTTATTTTTAACACGGTTTTTACGACGATTTTTTGAAATAACGTGGTTAAAGAGCCAAAAAAGCCTAAGTGTTTTCTGAAGATGTACATGCAATGAAAAAGTCAAAAAACGCGAAAAACACAGAGGACTGAAGAAATCGTTAGTTCTTGTAGCCTGCCACTTTTGGTGTGGCGCTAGTGACGATTTTAACATTTTAAGCTCGGTTCACAATGGATTATATTTCTCTACAATGTTTACTTCTACCAAACTACTAGTTTTTAGATACAATATTATAATTCTTGGCTGATAAACAATGAAAAACTACTATCGTTGTAATAACCACTACACTAAGTACAACACGGAAGATTTTTCTCGAATAAAATAACAGCAAAACACGATAACTTCCGTCGCGAATATTGTGTTTGCTGCATATAGACCAATAAAACCGAGCTGTCAAATCAGCACCATACACACTTAGATTTTTTTTACAGAAATCTGTAAAGTTTTACCGAATTCTCAACAGCTGAACGTTTGGTAATCCGATATTACGGATTTTGGTGAAATTTTACAGATATATGTAAAAAATTTACCGGATTTCGGTAAAATTTTACCGAAATCCGTGAAATTGCATTACCGAACGTTTAGCTGTTGAGAATTTGGTAAAACTTTACAGATTTCTGTAAAATAATCTGAGTGTGTACGCAGCTCCAAGCTTCCGGTTCACGATTGTTGTTCGTGGGATGACAGCCGCTTCAGTCCTGTGAAAAACATTGAATACTTGCGTGTTATGAAGAAGATTAGCTTCGATGTTCAGTTAACCTACGCCTTCAATGGTGTGCAGTGAGGGACTGTTCACATTTTATGCACGTCTGACAACACTTTGAAAAGCAACATAGTACTGGTTTGTGAAAATCCGCTGAATATCCTGTACAATATGGGCGTATTTTTACAACTGCATGTCATATTGATGTCCATAGCCATTTTTAATCTAATGGCAGCTTCCGATTTATGAAAAATTGTCAAATAGTCTACAATATGGATATTCTCGAACGATTACGACGTGTAGAAGCCGGAAGGAATCTACACCAAAAGTTGAAAAGATTGCGAATACAACATTGTTAAAATAAATGCCCCAAGCGTACCATAAAAACGAAGCTCGCAATTGTGTACGAGTGATTGGTGTTGCAAACAGCTATTGCATTGCTGAATCGCTTCAATTGACCTTCATTGCTATATCGCTGACGTCTCGACAACCGAATCATGAGTCGTCATAGCTGACGTTCCGGATCGATTCCTGCCAGGAAACAAGATTGCTTTTTTGTGAGCTTTTGGACACTCGGACTCCATTCTCACATAACATTTACACCCCGTTCACACTACAACTTATATTGAAAATCGTCTATAAACCACGTAGACCGAAATTTGACAATTCCCCAACCCCTCCCCCATCGTATCTCTAGACTTATTCCAACCCCCCCTCCTTAAAAGTCTAAGGAAGACTTTATCATTTTTTTAATTTATGGAAAATATCTCTACAATATGTGTCTGTGGCGGTTTGAGGAAAGGTTTATGAAATAAAACTCAAACAATCAGGTTATTCAGTTATTCGTTTTTATTTTGTTTCATAAAATACTGCATAAATAAAAATAACAACAATCAATGCAAAATGTTAAAGATGCCCATACCATGGCTGCTTGAACTAATAACTAAAGTTCATCAGCGGAAGCTAACGGAACAATTTGCTGGGAATTTGTTTCGGATGTGAAGTCCGGGAACTGATTTCGACAAAACGATTCTATCCATAGATTCTTCCGTAGTTCGTTCTTTGGTAACATCACAAATAGTTTCTTCCTGGCGTTGTTGCACTCGAGCGGTTCTATTTTCTTCGAGCAAAATATTCGCGTTCACTTTTGTCGCGTAAAATGCAGTCCACAATAAAAGCATATGCGGGTTATTTTTGTTTTCAAATTTAATATCAAGTTCAGTTTGTCTTCTTTGAAAGTCAAAGTAAAGCTGACGATTCCCAGACCTCTTATTGTATTTTCTACTTGTCGCACATGCGCTAAAACTCTACTAGTTAAATGTTTGTCAAGTGGGAGCAAGTTAATCATCAAATATTATCTTATTCACGTATAAATAAAATACTCACCGCCCTAGTAGCAATATCGGTAAATAAGTCAAAGTAACTGCAATGTGTCTTCAATTAGTCACAATCAAGTTTCTGCAAATCAATTATGACAGAGATGTGTTGCTTGGGTGGTAGACATCATATACTTACTATTGAGTTGGTACCATGCATTCGAACTATCGATGTTTTAAAAAATTCATCAAAGAAACACTACCAACACGTTGAAATTTCATTGCCCTTTATTATCCCTTTTTTTTTTCTCCCGAAAACATAATTGAGACAGTTATTCTAGCGAGAAGCATTAAAACCCCGTTCAGATTGCAACCTATAATATGATCTTAATATCAAATGCCACGCAAATATTTTTTTGGTGGAACAAAGCCTTCTTCTCTTTTAGCATTTCAAGTTTATTGCTCTTAATAAATTAGCTTATTGTTTGCTCTCAAC
>JASCZW010020522.1:0-12117 GCA_034211315.2 Aedes japonicus
TTTTTTTCATTAGGCGAATCCTACAACTGAGAGATTCACCTGCCTCGCTCTTTCATTCATAAACCTATCACCTTTACGTTTTTCATTCTACTGTTTGTAGAGTATGCTAGTCAGCACTGTTGTGTTTCGATCTGTACTAAAGAATGCCTCGTAAGTTTTATAATGGCGCTGTAATGAATGAAAGAGAGCGAGCCCCGAGAGAATCTCTCAATTGTAGATACGCCCTAATGAAAAAACGAAAAGGTGAGATATGTCGGTGGCATATCTGCAAAGTCGACGTAGGACTGCTTGTTGATGTGGAGGAAATGTAATAGAATTAATGAGGAGGTATTGTGAAAGAACTAAATATTTACTATATTTTGTTCAGTCTAAAGACTCATCAAACCATCTGTTATTAGTTTTAGTAGCCCTGCGCTACAACATCAACTACCATCTGCCGAGCTTTCAGCTGCAGTCCATTGAAGCCACCGGAACCCGGCGGAATCGGAACGGAATTATTCTACAGGAAGACCTGGAAGAGGGACATTACACCGTCCTGGGCCCGGATACTCCCACCCGATTGAGCCGATCCGGGGTCCATTCGACAATCGACGTCTTCCTCACCAACATTACTTAACATGTTTTATATTTTCCAATTCATTTGTCTTACATACTAATTTTAACATTTTAAGTGTTTCAGCCCATTGGGCTCTTCAGCTTTGTTTAATTTTAAATTTTCTGTGTTTGGTGTGTTTAGTGTGCTATGTGTTTTACATTAAATTTTCAGTTCAGCCCTTGGGGCATTGTTAGTTTTAAAATTTGATAACCTACCTAATCTACAACTAAAACTACAATTTGAAAATCCTAGGGGTGGGGAACCAGATTCCGGATGATCTGGTGATCCGATGTCAGGCAGCGTGCCCTGTACCGATTGATAGACTCACTAAAGCGATCGTCGAGCATTTTTATCTCGGCCAGACGGTGGACCTCAGATGTTCTTGTCCTCGGAGGGGTGTTCATTATCATCCTGAGGAACTTGTTTTGTACTCTCTGAAGTTTCAGGAGATGTGTTTTTGCACAGCTCTCCCAGATTGGCATTGCATACTCGATGACCGGAAGTATGACTTGCATGTAGACAGCAAGCTTATTTTTAAGGGATAATGTAGACCTTCTGTTGATCAATGGGTACAGTAGTTTCAACAGAACGTTACACTTTGTGACAGTTTTGTCAACCTGTTCCCTGAAGATAAGCTTGCTGTCTAGAGTGACACCAAGATAGACAGCTGATTTGGTCCATTCCACCGTTGTGTTGTTAAGGCTACAAAATCCATAAACTTTTGTTAGGAGATATTCGGAGGAACTGTGAGATCGGAGTTAAAACAAATGTCACCATTGGTGATTCATAATTTATTATGGAACCAACGAAACGATAATACACCAGTTGTTAGAGATGATGTCAGTGTAGTGGTAAAGTTTCATGTCTCATGAATAACAGTTGGTGCTGGTTTCAAAATGCACACACATTAACACAACATACGTCACAGTTGCAATGATTGCACAGCATAGGCAACATTTTCTGTTTGAATATGCGAAATCGATCAAATGTCAACCAGGATGATTTGGTTAAGCTTAGGTAGTAGGCGGTGCTTTTGGTTATCAGTGTTATGAAGTGAACGGTTGATATTTTATCCAAGAAATTCTAAAATTATAAATGGAGTCCGAAAATTATTATTCTTCCTCAGGTAAGTACACAGCTTGGCTTGAAAGGGTGTCGCTTTCCAAAAAATCATGCAAATTTTTCAATATTTGTGTATATCTAGAAAAAATTGACAAACGATCGCTGTTTCTGATTTGGAAGGAGACTGAGGGCAACTCAATAGAAAAATGCGACGCTGTTGTTCAGAAAATTTTATGTTTATATAACATTGACATCGATTTTATGCCAGACATTCGATCAGAAATCTCACAAATTGTGATACATCTGTGCAAATATTTCGAAAAACTTTGGTTGAGACATAATCGAACGTTGACGCGTGTGTTCGATAAGCATGCTGAATATTTTGATCAGCTGTTTCAATTGCCTGATGGGCTTCTCTCAAAATTGCCATCTACATCCAAAGGGAATAAGCGAGTGTTCAGAAAGTGTTAAAAGGCAAAAAGTTTCCGAGTTGCTGGAAAATTATGAAGCAAGTGAGCTGTGTTACGCTGCTTAGATGAGTTTTCGTGCTTGTAACAGAAAATATGAAGCTTCGGTGGTTCGAGAGGCAACGTGCACTACTCTTTCTCGAGCGCAGAAAATAGTTTCTGTTCTCAAGGAAGCAGAACGGCCCAAAATTGTTCCATACTCGGCAGATGAAGCACTTGCAATGATTTTAGACGTAAACACGACTAAATCACAGTACAACAAAGTCAGAAAAGGTTCTGTAGCAAGAAAGGCTGACTTGTATCCAAGTTACTGCAAAGTTCAGAAAGCTAAACAAAATTGCTACCCGTGTAGCAGCGGAATTTCAGTAACCGAAACATCGAAACCGAAACGCTTCAGAATCTATTAGATCACACAGCAACGAGAATTAATATTGCGAATCAAGATAAACTAGGCAGTTTTTCTCATACTAAGTTACTCAACGTTACGATGACAGTCAAATGGGGATTCAGCTCGGGGCATTCCGAATATAAGCAGCTATTTAGTTCTGATGATGGATCCAGAACGGACTCAAGCATCTTCGTAACATCCATTGTTCCGATCAATGTTCGGTCTGATGGAAAGTTCATCTTTCAGAATCCTCGGTCGTCTTCAACCCGGTATTGTCTCGTCCGCTCCGTATTCAGATGATAAATGAAACTGCAGGAAAAAGATTATGTCGACCGTCATATCAGCAGACACAATAGCAGCGTAACCAGCTGCTTGCCGCGACCAGCTGAGCATTCCTGGGTACCGCCAGCTGATGCTGGGTACCGCCGGCTACTGCCGACAATGCTGGGCACCGAGCGATGCTGCTGGGTGCGAGCGATGCACCTGGTGCCATCGCCCACCGGGAGATCCGCGCAGCTCCAATGCTGCCGAACGAATGAGGCATATTTGTTCGGAAATGTGTCTTTTATGATGGCATCGGGTACCATTGCATGAACAAAAGGGGGTATCAACTAAAGCAATGTGAATCAAATTCATTAAAAGGGGAGGGGAATCAGATGTTCGTCAAACACTAGCGTGAAACAGAATCTACCTCTCGAGAACAAAGAATAAGAAGAAGAAGACGATGGGAGACGTCTCTTGCTTAGATTTGAAAACTGTGCTAGGAAATTTGGTTAATTTACTCTGCGAATCGAAATTATAAGACATCACCTTACATTTACGTTATTTTTAATAAGCTAATGTTAAAAATCAATTAACTTGATTACCAAAACTCATACGTAGAATTATTTCCAATCGATTGGTGCAAACGATATGAAAATCGTTTATGCAATGACTCAGTTATTATCGCTCAAAATCTCCATAACGACCCGTAACGCGGTCGATTTCAGAAATTTTAGAACGGCGCCCCAGTATAGAAATGAAAGACGTAGTCCTACGTCAAAAAACCCTAGATTTGTTATTACGTGAAGTAGAGTTCTCGAGTAATTCATGTTAAGGGCCTAAAAGCCATTTGTAAACAATGACTTTAAATGTCGTTTTCTCTTGAATCTTGAATTACTTTCATGAAATGCTACCAGCATCTGGTAGAAGAATGTTAGTTCTACCATTTGGAGTTACTGTATATAGTAGGATTCACGTGGTTCGTGAGAGATCTGTGAGAAACTGTTTATTGATATAAAAAAGCATGCACATTATTCTAGTGGAAAACTAGAAGCATAGATGCTGATATCAAGATACTCAATATCCCGTAAAATAGGTTCTAGAAAGGGGCGTTACAGGTTTGCTCCGATTTGCATTTATGCATCGATTTACTCGCGAGTAACTAAATTTGTCTTGTTATTTAAGAAGGGATAAATAATTTACTGAAATAAACTATTCATACTTATGACCTGACCCAACGGCATCCCTTCTGTTGGTTTAAATCGGTCCTCAAACTCGACGTACACTGATAGGCAAAATAAAGTGCCTACCTCTTCGTTTTTTCAATTTCTCCCATTTACTTGGTTCAAATTAAAGTAAACACAGTGTAGTTTGTTTTCTTATTTTATTTTTTATATTCTTTTTAAGTTTCACTTATGGAATACTGAAAAAAAGAAGTTTTACTTAAAGAAAAAAAATCAATTTGTGTTGAAAAAAAAAACAGTGACAAAATAAAGTGCCCACTTCAAAAATCGCTATGTTTTCGATAAGTTTCCATTGCAAGACCCCTCGATTATTTATGTTTTGATAGTTTGACATGTTTTGAAGCAAACGGCTCAACCTGGTGCATTTGTATACGTGATCGCATTTGATTCAATTGAAAAAAATGCAGAACGCAGTGCTTTCGAAAGCAATTCCCTTGTGTATCCGAAAACTGGTCGTTCGTGATGTGCAAAACGGTGAATCGCACCGGGCTGTCGTTAAGAAGTACAGTATCAGTAAGGCAGTGGTTGGCAAAATTCTTCTTAAGCTTAAAACGTTTGGATCAGTGGTGGATCGCCCTGGCAGAGGCAGGAAGCGGAAAACGGATGCGAGAACGGACACCAAGATCATGCGCGAAGTCAAGAAAAACCCGAAGGTATCTGTCCTCGAGATCCAGGAAACCCTTCAGTTATCAGTTTCCGGTCGAACTGTTCGTCACCGTCTTGTAGCACAGGGGTTGAATAGCAAACTTGCCCGGAAGCGCCCATTTATCAGCATGGCAAACGAAGCCAAACGGCTTAAGTTTGCTAAGGAGCCTGCTGATAAGCTCCTAGAGTTCTGGAAAACGGTTCTCTGGACGGACGAATCAAAATTCGGAGCTGTTTAACCGAAAGCGGCGGGTTCGTGTTTGGTGCAGATCGGGAGAGGAGCTGGCAGGAGCGCCACATCCAAGGCACGATGAAGCATGGATGAGGAAATGTGATGGTCTGCGGGTGTATTTCGGGGGGTGGAGTGGGAAGCATTGTGAAAATCGACGGGATAATGACGGCAGATTCTTACATCAACATCCTGCGAGAAAATCTGGAGGTTTCGCTGATCCAGACGGGCCTTGAAGAGAAGTTCGTATTCCAGCAGGACAACGACCCGAAGCATACTGCCAAGAAGACCAAGTCTTTCTTCCGGTCTTGTCGGATCAAACCGCTGGAATGGCGTCCACAAAGCCCGGACCTCAATCCCATCGAGAATTTGTGGGCGATTCTCGATGCCAGGGTTGACAAAACTGGTGTTACCAATAAAAATAACTATTTTGAAGCCCTGGAGCGTGCCTGGGAAGAGCTAGATCCACAGCACCTAAAGAACCTGGTCTAGAGCATGTCAAAGCGCCTGCAGGAGGTCCTGAAGGCCAAAGGAGGTGCTTTTATTTTACTTTAATTTATGTTTTCTGTAGCCTAAATGAAGTGAGCACTTTATTTTGTCACTGTTTTTTTTTCAACACAAATTGATTTTTTTTTTCTTTAATTAAAACTCCTATTTTTTGCAGTATTCCATAAGTGAAACTTAAAAAGAATATAAAAAATAAGATAATTAAGAAAACAGTGTGTTTACTTTAATTTGAACCAAGTAAATGAGATAAATTGAAACAACGATGAGGTGGGCACTTTATTTTGCCTATCAGTGTATCAACATATATATTTGCATTCTGCTGAAATAAATCATTCACACTAGTGGCCCTAACGACATCCCTACTTTTAAATCGGCTCTCAAACTCGATCTTCTTAACGTTTTCTTGTTTTCCATTGAAATAAACCATTCACACTTGTGAGTGGCCCCAACATCATTCCTACTGTTGGTTTAAATCGGTCCTCAAACTTTATGTTCTTAACGTGTTCTTGCATTCCATTTCAATAAACCACCCACACTTGTGAGTGGCCCCAACAGCATCATTACTGTTGGTTTAAACCAGTGCCAAAATTTGAATAGCTCTAATGTGCATCTCTGTTTAGAGAATAAATCGAGAACATAGTTAAATATCATATTCGCTGCCGACGTCAGTTGAATTCAGCACACCGTTTACCATAACGGATCCCGCTGCCAACCAAAAAATGTTATCCAACATCCCAGTGATATCTCGTGGAAGTACAGAGGTGTTCTCGGCTTCCAATAAAGCGAATATCACGTCAACATATTCCTACCCATTCCCTACTTGACCTGTATTCGGGCAGGGCCGGCGCCGGTATTGCTTTAGTTTGGGATCACCAGTTTTTACACATTGACGATGTATGGTAGTCCTAAGCATCATCTGTTGTTTCTCTGTGTAATTTCAACTGATCTGGCAACAACGAAGTAGCTCATGCTCATGCTCATTTAAGGGGGGATATACAGATAGAATGACCAAAAATTTCAACTAAACATGAGAACTATCCCTACTGCTATGCAAATTTGTTCGCAGAGGTTTTTCGGTCTGGAAAACGATCTTATGGCAGTTTGAGATTCCTCCCGCCTCTAGAAAGGGGGGCTCCAATCTAAATGAAATACAACTTTCAGCATAACTCAAGAACTAATCAAGCAAATGGAACCAAATTTGGTAAAGTCAATTTTTTGAAGGCAAGAAATGTTTTTATGGTGTTTTGAGATCCCTCTTCCCTTTGGAAAAGGGGGCTCTCATACAAATAAAACACAAATTTCAACCAAACATGAGAACAATTCCTACTGCAATGCAAATTTGTATGCAGATGTGTTTGGGTCCGGAAAAGGACTTTATGATAATTTGAAATCCCTCCCTCCTCTGGAAGCGGGGGCTCCCATACAAATGAAACTCAAATTTCTGCATAACTCGAGAACAAATCAAGAAATTGGAACCAAATTTGGCATGTGAGGGTTTTTGGCAAGAAATGTTTCTATGGTGGCTTGAGATACCTCACTTCTCTGGAAAGGGTGGGCTCTCATATAAACGAGTCACAAATGTCAACCAAACATGAGAATTATCCTTACTGTTAAGATTGATTGACTGATTTTAGGCAGGATTTATTTCTCAGGTGGTTTGAGACCCATCCGTTTTGGGGTGGGGAGGGGAGGGGGGGTGTTCTCTCAAACAAATGAAACAAAAATTTGAACCAAAGATAAGAATTGTCCATGCCACTAAAATACAAAATGTGTACTTCTCGGGTATGCATCATGCTCTGACAGAAGTTTAACTCCTTTTTAGTCAGGAATGGGGATGCTTGAGTTACTCTAAGAGCTACATTATGCACAAGAAGTGAATATTAGGTAATGCAAGAGAAAATTACGTTCAAACTGTCAGGGTACGGCTTCGTAAGAAGATAAATGTTTCAATGGATTTTTCTTACATCATAAAACCGCTTTTAATTAGAATTTCATTTGAATTTTCTAGAAGCATTTTAAAAGTTTCGTCCTATACTTTAACATGGAAGCTGTCAGATTTATCACCACTCGGTGTCTTCTTCTTTTTTCAAGTTGGATTTCTCAATTCTTAGCCACTTGATTAATGTGACTGAAAAACGAAGGCGTAATAACGAACAAGATGCCAGAATGTCATAATTTAACGGCGAGTTTCCAGTGCTGGCAGTTTGACAGGCGAAAACGCTAAGGCGTAGCAACACTCTAAAAATAAACAGGGCGCATTTTGGTTGTTTGCAGTTTTCAACTCAATGAACCATATGTCTGCATATATTATGTGAAATGGTTAAGCACTGCATTATAATTGAAGATGTGAGCATGATAAATGGTTTATTGAAGCTTTCTATGCAAAATAGGATTTGATTTTCGTATTCCAATCTATGCCTTCAGTTTTTGTTGGTTTCGTGATTTTAGATCAATGCCATTTTCAAATGTTCGTCTAGATTTATTTCATTTGTGATTGTGAGAATGGCTAATGGAATCATCTGTTTTGGTCAGCATTTTCCTTCAACCAACGTTTACAAATGTTTCAGCATCTTTCTCGATCTAGTTGAAAGCCTGCAAGGTCGTGGCAAATACTACATGGAATATAACACTTTAAACAATCAATCAACAAGAAAAAGGCAAACCGAACCTTCACCATAAACTGTTGGCCACTGGCTCGCAACAACACAACCGATCAAATCATAAATCTTTCATTCACTATGCCGAGTAGCATTGTTTAACTTGTATCATTTTCACCTTCCCGTGTAGCTAATCAATATTGAACATGCATACCGCATTAGAGAATTATGTATATTTATATAAAATAAACAAAACAAATGTTCGTGGGGGCGTCAATAAATTAACTTTCAAGCTACTTGTAATCCGATTTAACAACAAACAACAACAACAACAACATCGCCATCACCACAATTTGCCCAGAGCTCCGGTTTGCGTTCGAAATAGCTAGCCTTCCGAACGAACACATCCGCTGCAATGCCGAAAAGCAAACCCTTGTTGGGTATATTGATTTTCAACACTTTATTAGCCGGGACCAGCCCACCCAGTTCGATTAAGTTGTAAATCACTCATTCCCGACGAAACGCACTTCGCATAAAGTTGCGAAACGCACCCCCAATTTACCCGCCATGTTATTGTCTGTTGGCAATTTATGGAAAAGCACCTGTGCATTTTCTCAAAACAGAGCAAAAAAAAAAAAACAACAGATATCCTAGGCACAAAGGCACAGTTATTCAGCATTCAAGCAGACGACCCAGACAGCGAGAGAGATAGAGAAAAATTTACAAATCAGTATAACTATGTAAGCAGATGCAGAAAAGGTGCCGCCAACGCCGCCCATCAACAGTTTTCCCCTATTTAGTTAGGTGCAGAAGCGGTGCAATTTTTTTTCTCCATCTTCATCATCACCATCAGTTTGATGCACCAAGGTTGGCTGCATATTCAACCTTCTGTTGCTTGAATCGCATCCATCGCGGACGAAACACGCACACTGTCAGCGGCTCCTTTGGTGCCGGAGAAATGGGGTTTCCTCCAGTTTGATTTCCGCTGGCACTTGAGCTTTCCACCTTCTCGGCTGCTTGACGGTTCAGCCGTCATCGGCGTCATCGTCGTCGTTGTAGTTCGTTGATTCGATTCAGGGAAAATAGTGCGTGATCGTGCGTGCTTTGGAATTATATAGCTAAGAGGGATGTTTACTTCTATTTTTTTAAAAAATACATGTCTGTTGAAGAGAAACGAGTGCTGACACCAACTGTGATTGAAGCTTGCGTTGAGAATTGGAAGCTGATGAAAAATGACTATGGGGCCAATTGTAGAAGTCGAGTCGACTCTCAGTTTGCTCGACAGGTCTATTTTGCCATTACAGTTGTCGAGATCGACGAAATTTTGTCGAGTTGGTCGACTCAATCGATCGCTCTCGGAAGCTAATGACTGATCTGTAACATTTCGTCCAGTAGTTAAGGCTGTGTCCCAATTCGCGAATTAATTTTAATGTTACTTAAACTTGACAGATGGAAAATAGATCCACACAGAAAAAATAATCAATTTTATCAAGCGCGTAAAATTTCCAATCGTTTAATTTCAAGTAAAAGGGGGCGTGAACAATGAAATTGTTTGCAATCTTTCATGCGCTATGCAACAATGTTTGCAATTATTCATACAACAATGCTACATGCAGGCGTTATCTGGCTTAAATTTTATGAAATATCCCATTATTTTCTGCAATTATGTGCATTAAGATAACGCAGACATATTCAATGTTTCTTTTAATCGTGTGCATAAATCGATTAAAATCCCTTTGTTATTGATCAACAAACTTTCGAAGAGGTGTCTGTCAAAATTGTGTTGCCGTCTGTCAGAAATAAGTCAGCTCGAGTAGCAGGTGCAATCGATGATTTTCCGTCTGTCTAATTTAATAGAAAGTTTAAATAAATTCCTAAGTTGGAACATAGCCTAAAAGTTTGTTTTAATACGCAGTTTTTTCACCGGTGAGTGGTAATTGGCTGATTAAGATTACAATATACTAAACCATTATCTTTTTAGCAGGTGAGTTAGGAGCAAAACAATTAACTTCTAGCAAAAAAAGTCAATCGCTATTCAAAACAAAACAAATAAACTGATTAAAATTAACGTGGACATCACAGAGGCTCTCGTAGCAAGTAGTCAAACTGGCAATCCGAAGTGGTAGGAATTACATAAGTTTCTCATTTGAATACTCTTACTTTTAGCTTAACATTCGCTCTCAAGCACAATAGATGGCGCACGGAGAATCAGAACAACAGTAAAAGGGATGAGCCTTTAAGATTTATATTAGAACTCTGATTTTTTTCTTAAGTACTTCTAAACGCATTAACTCAGTACATTTGCACTTGGTTCAGTTAAGCAGTATATGAAATAAGTCCTTGATTCTAAGAAATATCAGAAAGAAACTACCCAGAGTTTAAGGCACATCCAAGAAAGATCAAAAGAGACTTCCACAAGCTTTTGAAAGATATTTTCTAAAGTTCAGAAAAATACTTACTTGAAAAACTTCTCAGGAGATCAGGTAGAAACTTTTAGAAGTAGGGAGCTTTCTTAGTAGTTCAAGTAGTAATATTCAAAAAAATCAGTACCAAACATCCGCGAAACTCAAGATCATACTTCCCGAAAGTTCAGGAGGAAACTTCCTGAAAATTTGGAGAGGACTTCTCAGCGCTTCAAGAAAAAAAATAGGGAAGGGGACTTCCTAGAAGTTTGGAACTTTTCAGAGGGTTTGGAGTTCTTCCCAGAAATTCAAGATGGAACCTCCCAAAAGCGTAGGAAAAAACTTCCCTGAAATTCAGGAATAAACTAACCAGGAAGGCCGTTACCTATAATTTCTCAGAATTTGAGAAACAAAGTTCCACAAAACTCTGGACGATACTTCCACAAAGCTCAGGACGTTCCTGAAGAAGCTTCCTAAAAGTTTAGTTGAAACTTCCCAGAAGCTCTCTACTTTTCCGAAATTTGAAAGTGAATATTTAGGAATTTTGGAATGAGGAGTTCTCGAAGCTCAGGAAGGAACCTCTCCAAAGAACAGAAAAAAAACTTGACCACAATATTGGAGGTACTTTCTAGTATTTTGAGCAAGAATTTCTCAGAATGCAGGAAGATACTTATCAAAAGCTCGGAAGCGGACTTCATAGAAGTTCAGAAAGTTTTTTTTTTACAAATTTTCCCCGAAACTCTGAAGAAGAATTTGCCAATGTGCAATTTTGATCTGATTTCAGAATCAGACTCATCAGATGTTCAGAAAGAATATGCTCAGGAAAAAACTTCCCCGACTTCGAGGAAGAAACTTACCTATAAGTTCAAGAAGGAATTTCTCAAAAATTTCAGGAATGAACTACAGAGAAGTAGTTCAGGAGAGAGCTTTCCAAAAGTTCCGAAGAAGACTTCCCGAAAGTTTAGTTGGAACTACCCAGAAGTGCTAGAGAACTTTCCTGAATTTCAGAATCGAGCATTCCCGAATTCCTAATAAGGCTTTCTCGAAGTTCAGGAATACTTCTGAGAAGAACAGGAAATAGTTCATGCAGAAATTTATCAGAAATTTTCAGGAAGAAACTTCCCTGAAGTTCAGGAGACAACTTACTTGAAGTTAAGACTAGGACCTTTCAGAAGCTCAGGAAGAAGCTTCCAAAGAATTTGAGAAGATTTTCGAATCAATCATGGAAAGAACTATCCAAAAGTTTTGGAGAAATTTTCCTCTCAGTTCAGGATGCGACTCAGAAGTTTAGAGAAGTTCCATTACTTATGTCACTCAGTAAGGGGGGAGAAGGGGCTTAGAAGAACGTGACAATTCATACAAACAAATGTAAAGGTCCATAAAAAACGTGACAAGGGGACGTTGGCTTCCCATACTTAATTGCTCCGTTGGGTATTTTTTTCTAGGCTTGTAGTATTTGAATATCAGGCTTACTGTCAGAATTTTTGCCGCTAAAAATCAATTTATCTGCACTCAAATGAGCTGTAATTGAAGACAACCCTAAGGGACAGACCAATTATCTACGTGAATTTCAATTTTGGATTGACAGTATTCTTCTGATCAGAGCAACCGCTTAGTTTCAAAGTCATTATTAAATAAACCAAATTTTGGTTTTGTTCATGCGTTGATGGATGTTCATTATCGCCTGTGCGGCATCAATCAATATCAATATTCAATTTCA
>JASCZW010020523.1:0-12125 GCA_034211315.2 Aedes japonicus
GTGTGATAATTTGTACCTTATCGTTGGGAGCATAGATGCAGAAAGATTAGTTTCTGTTCTTTTTGCCTGTGGGTGAACTTTTGGCATTTGAACCAAAAGCCTGGCAATAATTGCCAAGGTTATAGCGCCTTATCTCGCTCTCATCGGTGTTCATTTTATCGTTCGATGTCAAGCTAGTATAAGGCAGGACAATTGAAATTCATGCAATAAAGGGTGTCCACGATGAAATTGCCACACTATGAAATTGCTCTAACTTTTTAACCGTTGGGTAGAATTTAATGAAAATTGGTGGATATAGTTCATAGTGCATTATTTACAACCTGCAAGTTTTAAAGTCCTGTGATCAAAACTCGCGGAAATGGAGTCGAAAGAACAGCTCGTGCGTGATAAAATCTTGCGCATTCATCACGAGAACAAGGATCTCTCGCATCGTTCCATCGCTAAAACGTTGGAAATCGCGAATTCCACGGTGTCGCGAGTGATTAAGCGGTTCGAGGAACGGTTGACCACCGATCGGAAGCCCAGAAGTGAAGGAAAAAGTATTCCGTACAACACCAAAAATCACAACCGCGTAGTTGGGGCCTTCAACCGAAATCCGAACGCCTCCGTTCGGGATGTGGCTAAGAAGCTGCACCTAAGCCGAAGTTTTGTCCAGAAGGCCAAAACTAAGGCTGGGCTTCGAACGTTCAAGGTACAAAAGGCCCCTAATCACGACGAGAAGCAGAACAAGTCCGCCAAAACCCGTGCCAGGAAGTTGTACCTCAACATGCTGACGAAAGTTGAATGCTGCATCATGGACGACGAAACATATGTGAAGGCCGACTTCAAACAGATCCCCGGCAACCTGTTTTTCACGGCCAAGGATAAGTTCAGCGTTCCGGAGCATGTCCGCACTCAGAAGATGTCCAAATTTGCGAAGAAATTCCTGGTTTGGCAAGCCATCTGCACGTGCGGGAAGCGGAGTGCACCTTTCGCGACCCAGGACACGATGAACGGACAGGTGTTCATAAAAGAGTGCCTCCAGAAGCGGCTGCTTCCTCTCCTGAAGGCCCACAACGTCCAAACAATCTTCTAGCCGGATTTGGCCTACTGTCCAAGGACTCCAAGGACGTGCTGAAGTGGTATGCGGACAATAAGGTCAATTTCGTGCCGAAAATGTTCAACCCTCCCAACACTCCGGAGCTCCGCCCCATCGAGAGGTACTGGGCGATTATGAAGCAGCACCTTCTTAAACGACCTAAGGTAGTGAAGACAGTCGAGGAACTGAAGAAAGTATGGGTTTACATGCAAAAAACGGTTGATTCACAGGTTGTGCAGAATCTTATGGCCGGGGTTAAGGTCAAGGTGCGGGCATTTGCGTATGGACTGTAAATAAAATACGAATAAAATGGTAAAATGAAGTTTAATAGTTATTTCTCAATCCCTGAAAATTTGATGGCAATCGGATCAAAACTCGAATTTTGCGGATCAATTTTGTGTGTGGCAATTTCATCGTGGACACCCTTTACGTGCGGTTTCATATTCATTTCTGAGGTATTCATTATTTTTATTTTTAAAGACTAGAGACAGTGCAATCCGATAAAGTAATTGTAACACTTTGTGCTTGTGTGTGCAGCTCCAGCGCAAATTGGGTAGATTTTAGTCGAGCAAAGTCAAAGCAATACGTGCATCGTCAAATGATAATACAAGCTGAACAATGCATTAGGTCCTAAGTTACATTGAGAGACTCTTTTTGTCGACTTTCTCTTTGCGTTCCTACGGCTATGTAAATACATGTTCTTCTTTTTTGAACACACAATATGGTAATATAAAGTGTAATTAGGGATCCAATACGTCAAAATCATCAAAAAATCGTTCAATAGACAAACTGTTAACGAAAAAGAAAGTCGACGAAGAGATACTCTCAATGTTACTTAGGACCTAATGCATTGTTCAGCTTGAATACATCTAGCAAAGTATGTTTTGTTGTGTTCAGGGTCACCCACAATTGATACGTTGCGGATGCGTTGACGTAAATTTGACAGAAAACCTATGGGAAACCTGTCAAATTCACGCAAACTCATCCGCAACGTATCAATTGTGGGTCAGCCATTCGCCCCTCCACTGTTCAGGTGGGGCGATGAAATCAAATCAATTTCAACGAAGTTGATTCACGGTCCAGAGCCTGAATTTCAGTTGAAAGAACGCGACGGTGGCTAGATCCGAAATAAATTTAATCTTACTCACGTTTGACAGGAAGTGAATTTGGAGTGAATCGGTGAAAGTAAGGTTTGTTTTGGGGGACAAGGATTTCCCTGTAGGTCACATGAATTTCAGTATCAATGTGATGAACATATGGTTAGAATGAATGTATCAATCTGTTTTTTTTTTAACATTCAATACTTTCAAAGTGCGCACCGTCACGTCATTATAGGACACGAAGCGAGTGTGAAAGAGTTAGTTAATTTGTTCTGTCATGCTTGTCGGGCTTTGGCATTGGTCGATTTGTTTTGGTAGGAAATATTTCGAGAAAGATTTTTCAATAGGGCCTAACTGACAAATGTAAACAATAACTTCTTCCGCAAACTTATCGTAATGCAATTTCTAACCCATGTGAGCTTCCAATTCTATCAAATAGGACTCTTGTTCTTCAAAATGGCTGTGGAAGATAAATGAGGCAAGTTGCCAATATCGACAAATTCAAGAAAGAAGCAATTGTTTACGTGTGTCAGTTTGGTTCTATTGAAAAATCTTTGTCGATTTCAGTTGTTAGATGCCCAAAATTGTCAAAATCATGTGCACTATGGTGCATCTATATGCGATTGACAGCGACGCAGAGCCCCTGATTTATTCACAACGCGAAAGTAAATTGACGTTGAGTAAAATGAATACAAAAACGCTTCATTTTCATGTTAATGCTTTAATGATGTAAGGCTCTGTTCTGTAGTAATGTTCTGCGTACATTGCTAATTTGCTTCCATATTTACCGTTAGTTCTCACGTATAGCTGAAAACGTTGAAAAACAGTTGAACCATTTGGTTTGTTTCTTATATTTACTTAAATTTAAACCGAAACAAACATGAAAAGCAAATCATCGGTGAAGCTGATGAACTTTGTGTGCATAAAATCCAAACAACTTCGATTTGTATGACAAAAAAAAACCGCACACACAAAAACAAAAACAGTACTCTCAGCGCATCATTTTGGGTTGAAAAAAGCACGCGTCATTCTATTTTTTCTATTCCAAATGATGCGAGCTTTTTGCCGTCTAAAATAATGCACTGCAAACAAAACTTGCTTGCTTTTGGAATTTTAGGAACTTCATCTCATTAAATTGAAGCCTAATTCTTCTGGCTAATGATACTGTTAGTGTGAATTGATAATCTAGTCATTGTTTACAACAACAATTCACCTAGGTTAGAAACTATGCCTTTAAATTGATTTGTCAAATTTGTTAAACGGCCAGATCTGTTTGCGAAAATTAAAAACTAGCGTTTTCGTTCAATGTTTAAAATATGATTGTGAATTCTTATCAATTCATTCCCATTGGCAATTAGAATGGATGAAATGGAAATAGAAATGGTTTATTTTCATGATCATTAGTTTTGAACAACAAAAAAGCTGCTGTTTCCTCTAAAGACAAAATGGAAGAAGGACCTTGATCTTTGAAGATTTTTTTTTTAATGAGGTGAAATGACACCATTTACCATGACGTGTTCAGTGAAGTTCAAAGCATCAATCGGTTAACTCTTTACATACCACACATTGGGTTGACAGTCGATATTTTTAGGTGCGTCAAGTGTTATCCTTGCATTCGCTTTGAGCTGGTAATATGATACCACAAAAAAAAACAAATCTGTCGGAGATCAGTGGTTTCACTTTGGTAAACTAAGTAGATCAGCTCTTATTTCCAACCTACGCAATATAAGTAACGTTGCGATTCAAGATCAGGTGAACTGCAAGGTCTTCAGTTTTCTAAAACATTGCTAATTAGCTAGCTTAAAATGTTGACATTTCTGTCAGTGTAGATTTTGCCGCGCAAATACTGGTTAATGAAATTTGATACTTGGTCTGAAATGCTGTACATAGGGGGAGTATAATGTTTTTTTTTTTAAACGATTTGTGGTCTCTTAGAATGGATTCTACGTTTGATAAAAGAATGGATACGACAATTAAATCACTGTTCCAATCAATATGTGAACGGATTAGCTCAAAATAATAAAACAGTGTCCCATAAAAGTCGAACGTTAATTAAACCTGAACGATGCAAAATGTTCAACCTCACAATAATCGATAATCTTAAGGAACAAAAAAAAAAGCTTGGTTCTCTTTGAATTTCGGTGACAATCATAGCAAGCTCTGTTAATTGATGATGCAGCCAGTACCAAACAAAGCTTTAGATACACTGAGTGTAATTCCAGCTATGTTTTTCCGTTGTTGAAGTAAAAAACAGAAAATTTAAGATCGATCATAATATGCTCGAGTCACGTTTCCTTCGTTGTTTACGCACTCGTGATTGTCCTGTCTACTTTCAGAGTCCTTGCCAGTTGACATTCCCTGTCAATCGGACGGACCAAGAACCGATTTGATGGCGATTGGACAAATCCACTACCGGACAGGTCCAACCTTGCCTTTGCTGCTGCTTCGGCAGAAAGGAAAGGCAAAATTCACCTAAATGGTTCTCAGAAATCGGATCTTATCGGGAATCGCTTCACACGGAATGTAAACAGTGTGGCGAGGCGCGTGTGTGCGCCCATTTACGCGTGACCATAACAAGCTAAGGGGGCAGGTCAATAATTGTAATTTAGATGTCAAAATACGTTAACAATCGATCGAGAGAGCACCATCGCGATTGGTTTGTTTCCCTGCATTCTAAGCATTTGACTGACTGACGTTTCGGCTAATTGCCCATCAACATAATGATTGTTATTGTTTGCTAATCGAGTGCAAATCATACCCCGTGAATGATCGTTCTGTTTTGAGTGGCCTCCTTCGTTATGCTGTATGCTGTTCTCATGGGTAACCGAAGAACTGGTGCGCGCTTGATCTTTCGTAGGAGCTTTGTTATACCTCAAGTGATTGATCGGCGCGAAGCCCAAAACGTGACAGTTCAATTATCCGAGGTAAAGTAGCTCTTTGGGCCTTACCTGCATATTGTTCGACTGTTATTACATTTGCGGCTTCAGGGGGTGCATTTCAGGTGAATACGGAAACGTTCATGGTATTGTTTGTTTCCCTCCCTGTGGCGCTTCAAGTTTGACCTATTTCAATTTGACAACGGACTATCAACATGGCTAAGGAGTTGAAATGATTAATAGAGTGCAGAGCAGGTCAGGCTCAAATTAGTGCAATGGCTCCTTTGAACAATATTTTGCTCTGTTTCGATTGTTTTCCTGATTCATTTGAAGCGGTCCTTTCTCAGTAATTTGGGAAAGGTCAAGAATACGTAATACAAAAACCAATCTGCACATGAAAAAACGATTGCAGTCAAGAAGGTTAAGGTTTTTTGACAAGTCGACGATTTGTTCAAGTACTTCTTGACGTTAAATTGGATCATTATTCATGTGTTTGCCATCTCCCGTACTAGCAGTGGTCGAATGGAACGAAACTAATGAAATAATTATCTCCTGAAGGCGACTGCTGTTGATTCGTTTGTCAATAGAAATAATATCATTAAACTCATTATTTTTAACAGTAAAGCGGTTAATTTGCCAAGGATATTAAGAAATTGGATTCAAAAAAGTGTGCATCATTGCTTCATAAAAACATGATTGAATTCCCAAGCAGGACGATCAAAAGCTCCAATTGTGAGAAGACACTTTTTGACGGTTGACATTTCAATTTAGGAATGGATCAAATTTGCTTGCATTCATTTGGCAATTGAGTTGTTTCGTTCACTTCTTGTCTTCATCTTGGAATTCGATACCAGGTGGTTATTGCGGGTAGTGGTTGGAAACTTGTCATATTTTGATAATTAACCTTCTCCTGTGGGCACTGCGGCAATCAAGCTAAAGCAGAAAACTGTAAAATAGGCAAGCTAAAAAATGAGCTGTGAAAAAAATGTTTCAGTGATCGCTTATCTGTAGCTTAACGAAAATAAATCCACGGTTTAAATTTCATGAAGCAATCCAGTTGACAAATTATAAAGCAGTCTATAAAAACATGGAGTTGCTGCTTAATGTATGCATTAAAGAAGATGGACTTATTTCGGATGGCGATGAAGAGACTAAGGATTGTTCCAGAAATTATAAGCACGCCTAAGGGCTGACGGGCATTCTGAATTGAATGAAATTTTCCAAATTAATTTGGCTGCATCCTTTTGTTTACTTATTTCTGTACGTCATAGCATCAAAAAAATAGTTTCTGGTTGACTTTCAAAATGCATGTCTTACTCCAGAGTATAGAAAGAGTATCGTGCACAAATGGTACATTGTTAGTAGAATCTCTTCAAGAAAATTGACCAAGGAAGAGGGTGTGATCGTCGCAGAGGTTGGAATTGCAGTTAGAAAAAATGTGAAGAACAATGTATTTTTGATGATGCACCGAGGAGTGGTTGGAAATTTGGTTCTGTGAGTCTGCTATTAACAAGAAAATCGGAGATGCCTTTAAGCAGAAACCATCGGCTTCCGTTCGAGATGTGGCGGATAAAGGAACCTCTACGTATAACGCGATGCGTGCAAAAGAGCGACTTGGGCTTGAGCTTGCTTTCCAACGAATGTGCTTGAATTAAATAGACGAACGCAACATCAAAAATGACGAATTAGCCAGCTAAAGGACGAAACGAAAATAAAAAAAACGGAAACTAAACCAAAACTCCAATTTCAATCTATTTAACAACTATTTACAAGCTATATTCGTGTTGGACAGAACTTCTCTGAAGCTACAAACTATTTAACTTATCATGGCCATGACAACTTTGTACGGACATACCGGCGTAGGTTTTTTCTGATAACGGTGATGATGTTTCAAACGAAGCAATGATGGTGACGAAACCAAGCGACGATAATTTGAAGCGATGGTGGCGGTTCCGAAATGGCGAGTCTCCTTATCGAGCCACCTGTCATCAGTTCCAGTCCTAGTCGTCCCGGCCCTGTGTTTGGATTTGGAGGCAGGGCTGCCCAGCCTGTATTGTCAGGCAAGTACAATTTTGATCCGGAATTGGCGTTAACTCACGATAATTCGGATTTCAGCATCTAATCCGGAAACAACGTTCGAAATAATCATGTATCAATGATACACCGTTTGGCATACGGATATTTGGCCGTTTGACCGAATGGATGTTTGGCCGTGTTTTGATAATCGTCAGTCATTTTGAGGCTAGATTTTGTAACTGTTTATTGTAACTATTGTTCAAAATGACGAATAACTCATTTGAGAAAAGTCGAAATTTAAAATCAGATTCTACTGTCAAATGCCATGCCAAGAAATTTTAGGACTCGAAGCCATGTGGCCAAATATCTTTAAAGCATTTGACTTGAAACGACGTATCAAAAGTGAAATAAGAAAAATGCAATTTTATTAGAGCTCAAAATTATCATACATTAGTTCTCACATAATTCACCAGTCGGTTCAAAATGAAATGCATGAAATCATTAAAATTACATTTGTTTGATCAGTGAAACTCCAAAGAACTGCTCATGTTTGAAAGAAGGAACAATCTCACAAAGAGTTATAAACCGGACAAGTGCATGATTCAGAAGTTTGCTTTCAAATACAGGAATATGTATCGTCATAGAAGGCCCATGTGCAAAGAATCAAAAGAAGATATCTTTTGGAGGAACTGCATATTTCTTCAAGATTATAAAAATATGACTCATTCTGTCTTGCTTTATAACATAATACATATTTCCACCTAAAAGCAGGAGTCTACGATTTTATCAAAACATATTTATACTTCTCATGTGTATAGGCAAATGGCCAAATATCAAAGCCTTTTTGAACATAAAAAAATCGCTTTTTAGAAATTTTTTAATTATGCCTACTACTGCAAATATATTGAGAAACACACACATATTGAGAAACTCTAAGTGTAATAGGTCTAAAATATCGAAATGCTATCTAATGCGTTCGAGAATGGTTTTTGGTTCCTTATTTCCTTTTTTAGATCTAATGCGTTTAAAAATACTTTTTTAGATTCTTATTTCCTTTTCTCTGCAATATATTTATCCTAATAGACGATTTTCGGCCAAACGTCCATTCGGTTAAACGTCCATTCGACCAAACATCCACTCGGCCAAACGTTCCACCTCCTGTATCTACGATCGGAGACTTCCAGTAAGTTCCACTCTCAGATGTTGCATTCAATTTCAGGCACCCACGTTTACCGGCATCTGAAATCCTGCTGTACTATCAGAATGTTGCTTGTATCAATAGTTTCTTTGCCGAATATTAGCTTGCATGCAGCGATGAATGCTACGATTTTTATGCCTTCACAGAAACCTGGTTTAACAACAACACTTTGTCGAAGCAACTGTGCAACAATATCTATTCCGCCTATCGGATAGATCGATCAACTCTGAACAGCAACAAGAACTCCGGTGGAGGGATTTTGTTAGCCGATCGCTCCAGCTCTAATCTCGTTTACTGAGACCTCCTGAAAACTCGACGGTGGAGCATCTGTCGGTCACAACAATATACACACAGTATAGTACCCTTTTTATTTGCGTCATATATATTCCTCCCAATCTCGATAACGGCAGCAGCCTTATCGACATACACGTGATTTCTCTGGTTTGGATAATCTCTTGAATGAGAGCACCATATCATGGATAAGCGATACTAACGGGTTCAGGCTTTCCCAATAATTCCCATTTGTCGTTCAGACCAGTATCGCTTACCATGCTAGACTCGTACTCCACTGCAAGACCGTTTACTTGATCTTTGTTTTATTTGTGAAGAATTGGGACGGAGCTGTTCCATTCTCCAAGCGCCTGAACCGCTCGTCAAAAATTGCAGACATCACCAACCTCTTCTCGTAAAGCTGGAGGTCAACTCCGTGCAAAGCTTCAAAGACTACGCCGAAAACGTCTACTACTTACGGCTTCAACAAAGCTGACTTCAAGGGAATGGATATCGTCCTTGAACCGCAGGTAACTTATTTAATTGCTACTCATGGTTACGACATCTACCAAATCCGCGGCTTAGATCCTGAAAAGGACTACAGGGACCAAGGATTGCTAGGCTGACCACAGCTTGCTAGGCAGCTGAAAGTATTCTCTAAACTCTTCAAACAAATTGTTCTGGAAAAGCTGGTTCAGGACTGCTTGCGTATGATATCGCAGGATCAACACGGATTTATGCGGAAGCGATTCAGAACTACTAACCTAACTGCCTTTACTTCGTTTATTATTCATTGAGATTGAACTTGGCCATTCAGTAGACGCCATATACACCGACCTGTTCGCTGTTTTCGATAAGGTGAATCATGAGATTGTCATTGCGAAATACGAAACAATGAGCATCCACGATAATCTTCTTGTTCAGATTCGTTCCTACGGGACTGGCAGGTCTACGTCTGTAAAGACGATGTTTCATCGCCTTTCCCCTTTACTTGGGGCCATTCCTCAAATGCTTCAAGCTTTCATATGCGACCGACCTGTAGCTCTATTATGTTATAAATTACCGTCATGACGCTCACTTTCTACAACATGAGTTAGAAGCATTCGACGATTGGCACAGGCTCAACAGGAGGGCACTAAATGTGCCCAAGTGTTCGGTCATATCGTTCGGGCGAAAACGGATGATGCTTTCCTACGACTACACTTTAAAAGGGGCGAAATTGTAGCGCGAAACACGGCAGTTAAGCATCTGGGGGTCATGCTTGACTTCTGACGTTCAAGGATCACATTGCTCATATTGTTTCAAAAGCCTCTTTGTAGCTAGGATTTATATTTCGTTTTGCTAGAAGCTTCAAGGACGTGTACTGCCTCAAGGCATTATATTGTTTCTTGGTTCGCCCAATACTGGAATATTCCACCGTCGCCCTTACGGATAGAGGCACACGTAGCCAAAGCGACCGGGTTTTGCGTACCTTTACGTTCCACCGAGCGGGCATCGGTAGAACCATTATCTTTCGGTTTTGATCAGGTTTGTGCAATTGACGACATGCGCTCCCAGATTGGTTCGGCCCACAAAAATTGACGAAAATGGAACTTACCTTCAGCTTTAGACGACCGATGGGAGATTCTTCGCTATGACTGGCTTGGGCAACTTCACTCAGTTTTCCGATTGACTAACGTTTGCATTAAAAAAATGGACAAAAATCGCCGATTTTTCATAGGTTTACCTTCACCTGCACTGACGAAACTGCCCATGCAGCACCAAAATTTGCAAGTCATTTTGGTAGTGTGTAGCATTCAAACACCACTTCGAACAATAAATTTTGATTGCTCAATATTACCAGATAAAAGGCATTAACTACAAATGAGACGAAAAATTACTTTTTTTCTATTTAATTCCAACTACCTTGCAGATACGCGTATTTCGTCTACAATATGCAGACTTCTTCAGTGTCTCGTATATGAGTTTGTTTGAAATATCCCGTTTCAAACGGAATTTCTTGTGCGGAACCGTTGAAAAAGTGTTATAGAACGCCTTTGAAAACCAGAGCATGCGAAAGCGCCTAACATTAAATACCGACGAAAACATGCAATTATTAAGAAAACTGTGCTTGCATATCGTCTTATAAGTCTTAGAGAGATGGAAAGTGATTTCAAAATGTCATATGGAATTGTTCAGCATATTGTTGTTGATATTTTGGGCATGCAACACATTACCGCATTACCGTTTCTTCCCAAAAAGCTGAATTTCGTTCAAAAAGATCGTCGAAAAACAGATTTCCGATGCCCAAAGGATCGTTCATCGTGGTTTTCGATGTAGACTACGTTTCGGAAGGTATAGGGGTGGAAAATGAAAATGAAAATGATAATGATAATGCAAGAAGACAAAATGTCAACAAGAGGTAATTTTACGGAACGATTAATTTTGACGTTAAGAAAGCATTTTCCGATCACTGTGCGGCGTGGTTTACGTGCTTGCTGTTCAATTAAAACATAAAGCTTTTCGCCACCAGGTACCACCAGGTAGCACCGATATCGGAGCTTTGTAGCATTTGTGGAGCTTCTGTGCTGCGACATAACATGTCGCGCAACAGCGATGAACGATTGCTGCGACGATGCTTGAAATTATAAGCTTCAAAGTAATTATAGCTAGGGATTGTATGCGTATAAAGGACACCCTGCCACATTTTTGCAATTATTTCGTTATTATCGTATTTAACCTAAGCATTGTCAGTCAAAACACATAGTATCAACACTAAAACAAAGGTGAGAATATGATTCCTCACAATTTTCACACATAAAACATCATTTTTAATTATTTTTACCTGAGCACTGCATGGTACAGTGATTTGTAAGAATTTTCGTTACAGAAAAAAGGAAACTGATTATGTAATTATTAACACACTAACACTAACACACTTCATTTTTTTTTTACAGAAATCTCTACAGTTTTACCGATTTCCAACAGCTGAACGTTCGGCAATCCGATTTTACGGATTTCGGTGAAATTATACAGATATCTGTAAAAAAACTACCGATTTCGGTTAAATTTTACCGAAATCCGTAAAATCGATTACCGAACGTACAGCTGTTGAGAATTCGGTAAAATTTAACAGATTTCTGTAAAATAATCTGAGTGCGTATGTCTGTTTTGTATTCCACATAGAAAAATGTTTTATACGCACGCATGTTACAACTTATTCAACTAGGTAAATGTACCGAATTAAACCAACTTTGTTCATATCCGTGGAAAGTGCCACATAAAAACTGATTTGTTCACATAAACAGAGCCCACTGAGAAACACATATTTGACAAATGAAAAGTATAAGTGGTGTTGTGTACACATAGAAGTATGAGTGGTTAAAAATAGCTATCATTTGTTGATCACATTGCAAAAAATTATGTGGCGGACACAAATATATTATCATTACTTTTCTACAGTGTGACGGGAACGAATATATTCTGGTCATGTATGTATATTGTTCACTTTGCTGTAAAATACATATATACGGTGTTCGGTTCCTGGGTCCCATTACATCAGGGCGATAGGGATGATATTTGAAGAAAAAAAAGTTATACGCATATGG
>JASCZW010020524.1:0-12122 GCA_034211315.2 Aedes japonicus
ACAAACTAGTGCCAAAAATGTATATGCGGAGGAAAATGCTCCATCAACGTGTTGTGTGGTTGAGTCATCAGTGGAAACTTCATTTGCAACTTTTGGAACACATGTTTTGTTTCTTTTTTTAGTATTAAATTTTAATATCAATTGTTGTCAGATTAAGCTGACTGCATATAAAAACTGAAGTGTTCGCTCCATGCTGCGTGATAACTCAAGTAAACATACCGAAGTAGACCTAATTTTCTTCCGCCAAACACCTCTCAGCCTTGTATAATTTCTCCCAAGGTCGAGTCCAAGATATTTTGGGGATACTGGAGAAAAAAGAGAGAGCTCTGGCTATCATCGACAAATAACGAAGGGCCAGCAATTGTAGCATAGGGAAGCCGAACCTATGCTCACCATAGTACATATATTCATCACATTCTGCAGTCAGCCTAACTTCAAACGTAAAAAGATTTTTAATTTCTCCAATAAATGGATGCAATAACCAAGAATATATAATCCTGGCAAAAAAAAATTAGGTCTTGAATATAACTTAAAGCCACAGTCAGATTTTCTTTTACTTTTGCACTACAAATTCGTCGTATCGATCTAATTGTACTAGGGAATATACTCGAGCCAGACTCCAAGTTTTCTCTTTAATTGCACTATATCCTCACACATTTTTGTTGCGTTATTGCACAAACCATAAAAACCACACTTCACTTATTACACTAGCCACGTGATAACGAACACGTGATAAAATACTAGAAAACTATGGGATTAATTTTCACAATAATTCAAATACGCTTGCACCTATTCGGAACCGTGTTTACAATCGAGGTGATCGCTTGATGTTGCCAAACATTTTTTTATTATGACTCATATTCGAATGAAATGGTTTTGGCAGTACTTCAATTTCACCTGTTTTGTGGGAGTGCCCAAAGTTGAACTATTTTATTTTTTCATAGATTAAATAATTAATAACATACTTCTAATTGTAGATTTTTTCAATATATATCTAGAAATAAAATTCCACGTTTAATAATATATTTCCGTCTCTGTTGAATTTGGCGACACTGCTCAAATACTGTATAGCATACACATCATAGACCTGTGCGCCGATCTAGGGTATGTGTCCCTTGACTCAGCCTATTATGCAACCAACGATCACATTTTTCATTATAACTCATAAAGTTTTTAAGCTGTAAGCAAGATTCAACTAGTTATACACTGGCAACCCTAAGTTTGCATCTTTAAACTGAAGAAATGATCCATTAAAAATTGAAATTCATTCCTTAAAAAACGTATTCATGACCCATTGAACTCTGGTCAATATCCGTAATAAAATGGATATGATCCATAACATTTATCAATGTGATCCGTAATTTATATAAAATTTAGCAATAAAATGTCACATAAGTACCGTTATATATCTAGGGTATGATCAATAGAATTGTACAGATAACCCATAAACATATAGCAAATGTTCCATAAAAGGTTCAATATCATTCCTTAAAGTTGTAAAATTGATCCTTAGAATGTAACGGTTGTGAACTTAAATATATACACATGATCAATAAATTATTGATCCAATCGTCAATGATCCATGATAGTTTTGAAAAATTAACCACAAGCTTCTAAATATGGCCCATAGGAAATAAACTTTGGGCATTTAAAATAATATCTAGGATCCATAAATTATGCCAGAATTATTACAATGTTGGGTTTATATTTTTTTTAATTTTGGCTACGGAGAAATCGATCCTTGACTGCGCTACTACTCAGATCTATTAACATGTCCGTTTCTTTAGCTATGCGGCTCAAATATTGGTATTAAAGAAGGATTGCTTTTTAGAAGATTTTCAATTTTTCAGAGAGCTGATTTACTTTCGTGATTTCACATTCTTTTACGACCGCAACTGCGACACATGTTTCCCAATAAATTTGTTAAAGAGAACTCGTGCAAGTAAAGAATTAGGAAAGATGTTCCTATATTAATCTCATCTCTTTGCAATTCATCCTAGTTGAAATTAAACGATGGACACCAGTGTTGTTATTAAACGTAAACAAACATTATTAGAAAACGTAACCGATCTTTCAACTGCCCAATTGTTTGATTCATCGTAGGATGAATAAAGGAACAATGAGATTAATATGGGGACAGTTACTCTACATGTCAAATTTAAGGCTTGATCAAACTGTTATTTAAGATTTTTTTAATAAAATTATGCCGGGCAATCGCGTGCCGTCCAACTCGCTATCGCTCGTCAGACCTAACTACAAAAAACATCATCCGTTTGCATTATACCGGGCAAATGCTTAAATCAGTCGTTAACATGAAGACGATATCGGAAACTTCGACCGCTTTCTACTTCCTTAGTTCTTTAATCCTCAACTGCTCAGCAGGCAACATTGATATTTCTAGCACTTGGAGTACAGCATAACAAATGGTTACTATGTCACATTGTACAATATAAAGGGTGATACGGTCAAAATTTGGTCAATATCAACTTGACGTATTTCTTTCAATTTTGCATTTAAAAAACCTGAACACCCCTCATTTTGAAGGTGTGTGTGTGTAAAATGTTGCTCCTATTTTGATTTTGGAATTCACTCTTCAGTTGTCAAAATGCCGTCCAAGCAAGAAAATCCGAGCTACTCGCACGCAAAGTTGGCAAAATCGCTAAAAGTTGCCAAATCAACCGTGACAAATGTAATTAAAGTGTTTGGGGGACGTTTGTCGACAGCCAGGAAGTCTGGATCGGGGGGGAATCGAAAACCGGAAGCCGCTGAGACGAAAAAGAGAGTTGCTGGTAGTTTCAAGCGAAACCCTAACCTATCTCTCCGAGATGCCGCAAATAAGCTGGGTGTATCGTCTACAACCGTGCATCGAGCCAAAAAACGAGCCGGACTATCGACTTACAAGAAGGTAGTGACTCCAAATCGCGATGATAAACAAAATACGACGGCCAAAGCACGATCCCGGAGGCTGTACACGACGATGCTGACGAAGTTTGACTGCGTGATAATGGACGACGAAACCTACGTCAAAGCCGACTACAAGCAGCTTCCGGGACGGGAGTTTTATACGGCAAAAGAAAGGGGAAAGGTAGCAGATATTTTCAAGTACACGAAACTGTCAAAGTTCGCAAAGAAATATCTGGTTTGGCAAGCCATCTGTACCTGTGGCTTTAAAAGCAGCATTTTCATAGCTTCCGGGACTGTCAACCAAGAAATTTACGTGAAAGAGTGTTTGAATAAACGTCTGCTGCCTTTCCTGAAGAAACACGGTTGTTCCGTACTGTTTTGGCCGGATTTGGCATCTTGCCATTACGGTAAAAAGGCCATGGAGTGGTACGCCGCCAACAACGTGCAGGTGGTTCCCAAGGACAAGAACCCTTCCAACACGCCAGAGCTCCGCTCAATTGAGAAATACTGGGCTATTGTCAAGCGGAACCTAAAGAAGACTAAAAAAACTGCTAAGGACGAGCAGCAGTTCAAGGCAAACTGGCTTTCTGCGGCGAAGAAGGTGGACAAGGTGGCTGTACAAAATCTGATGGCAGGGGTCAAGCGTAAGGCCCGGCAATTCGGATTTGGAAAAACGGAAGCCTAACTGAATATTTTTCCTGAATTTTATACTAATTGAACTTGAAAAAGAAATTTAATTTGATTTTTTAAATAAACGATTTCACCGATTTACACGCGTTTTCCCTTGACCAAATTTTGACCGAATCACCCTTTAGTGTGTCTAACTGAGGAGCTGTTTGATTATTTTTTTTTTTTCTGAAAACCAATGTTTGGAAAAATTGTAGTTGAGAAAATTGTCTATAAGAAAAATTTGCTACGGATCATTAATATGAGTTTATAGAATATTATTAATTGTTTTATGGATCATAGACAATTTATTTATGGAACATTTTCAACATTCTGTGGATCAATTTTACAACTTTATGGAATGATATTGAACCTTTTATGGAACATTCGCTATATGTTTATGGGTAATCCATACAATTTTATTGATCATACCCTAGATATATAACGGTACATTTTTGACATTTTATTGCTAAATTTTGTATAAATTATGGATCACATTGATAAATTTTATGGATCATGTCCATTTTATTACGGATATTGACCAGAGTTTTATGGGTCATGAATGCGTTTTTTATGGAACGATTTTAAGTTTTTAATGTATCATTTATTAGTTTTTATATGCAAAAGTATGTTTGCCGTTATACACTTGCGAAGATATGTGTGATAAGAAATTTGCTGGTATGTATCACGAAAAATTAAAAGACTCTTTTTATAAAGTCAGAAACATTCGAGGGATATGGATTTAATGTCGGTCTATAGGCACCAAATTGGGTCTATTTATGGATGCAATTTCGTCCCATTCGATGGATTTATTACTAAATGCAGTCTTTGTACTGTTTTTTTTTCTAATTTTATGAATTAAGGCATTGTAAGCTGTACTGGAGTTACTGAATACAACATTTCACAACTTCCTCGAAACACTTAAATGATGTTCATATAGGATTTATCAGCTATTCAATAATGAAAACATTATATTTAACTATACAATGATTTTGTCTCTTTGATTTGTGTTTAGATGAGCCACTCGAATATAAACAACCGCAAATTCATGCATTTCTACTTGAAAGTTTAGCAATAACAACCTTTTTACTACGTTATTGATATAACAGGCCATAGTTGGGAACATACAAAAAAATATGTACTCAACATTGGGTCTACGATTTTCTTGAAAAATCATTGTTATTTTAGCTATGTTAACAGTTAGTTTTTAACGTGTCACTATGTTCTGCACATCCAGACTGCATTATTTGCTTTATCGATTCAATTAAGCCAAATTTAGATCACTTGAAATCGTGTAGATCATCGGTTCAGCATAACCAGTGAAATCATGATGCCCCAAAAGTTCAAGAAACCGGAAATTACGCGGAAGTGAACAACTATAAGATGATTAATATTGTCTCAATTGCTTCGGATTACATCTATTATGCTAAAAGCAACTTGATTTTGTTGATTATCGCTAAATTAATGACACATTTGGTACATAGGCCGAATCAAGGAGCTAGGCTAACATTACATCCCCTTACCCTATGTTGAAGCGGCGGCGTGTATGGTAATTTTGAACGACGGCGGCGGCGGTGGCGGCGTGGATCGGCGTGGGTATAAATTATCCCCTCAACAGTTCCTTACGCTTATCCCTTTTAAATGTTCGGCTTTCTGGTGCACTGTAAAGACTATGGGATAACCCCAACTCTTATATTTTTATATCGACTCAGGTCGATGAATTGACATGTGCACGTGTGTATCTGTATGTGTGTACAAAGATATGAAACTTAACATTATAGAAATTGTTCATGACAAGTCGACGGGGAATTCGGCTTATGGCTTCTAAGAGTCCCCCTAGAAGCGACAAAAACCACAAACATGGCTAACGTCATCATGATCATGAGAAATGCGAATCTCCGAACTGTAAAGGGAAATTTTGGATTCCTATGCACGAGATTCGTACAAAATGAGCTGAATGCAATATTAGTTCATAAAACATGGTCATTCACATACATACTTTTGGAAAACATAATTAAATCATGTAAGTTGGCTTATGATCACACAACTCTATCGCGTAGAGCTGCAACGTTGAAAGAAGGGAGAGTTAAGATTATTTCTTTCACAGAATTCGCGAAAACGGATACCTTTGCAGCCACTCATAGAGGTTTCCAACAGATGTGGAAAAACTGAACTCTACATAGTCTCAGCCTACTTTTTAACAACAAAGTGGAAGCTATACATTCATTCAAGGTATGGATTAATCAATTAAAAGTCTCTAATTTAAACAACACAGTTACACAAATAGTCATGCATCTTTTAATAACACCTATATTTCATTTTCGATGGGGATTTTTAAGTTTGTATGTATGTTTTTCAGGGAATAACTTTGAAATACCTGTTTTAATCAATATGCTAAAGAATGAACTAATAATTTTACTCAAACAATTTTCTTTTCATCAAGAAACAAACACAGTTAAAACTATATTACTTTTAACTAAAAACCTAAGTGCAATTGATGTTTTGGCAGTTGTTCAGTTGTGGGATGGAAGCCTTGTCATACTCTGATAACGTATGTCGACTATTAAGGTAGCACAAGTTAACATCCAGCACAAACGAACAGCAGCCATAAATCTTTGCCGAATAGTTCAAACAGGTACCGCCAACTTAGCGCTGGTCCAAGAACCATACTTCCGTCATGGAAGATTCTATGTTGGAAATCTAGTTAATCCTAATTTTGTTACTTTTAGTAAAGAAGGGATGACAAATCCTCGCATCATGCCACGTGCATGTATACTCTTAAGTAATGCTATAAATGGCGCTCTTGTTCCCAGCTTCACCACTAGGGATATTTGTGTTGTATCAATAAACATAAATGTTGACAATATCGACAAACAATATATCTACTGCTCAGCTTACATTCCACATGATGAGGCTTCACCTACAGAAGACTTGAAAAGTTGTGTCTCATTGTGATGTAAATAATTTGCCATTAGTTGTTGGGAGCGATGCAAACTCCCATCATATTATTTGGGGGAGTTCGGATATCAACCCGAGGGGCCTGGAACTAATGGAGTACTTATGTTCTACAAATTTAAGTATTTTGAACATAGGTAACACTCCAACTTTTTTTCAAATCAAACAGAGAAGAGGTGCTAGATATAACCCTCTGCACCAATAAACTTACACATGAATTCAATAACTGGAGAGTCTCTGAAGAGGAATCTCTGGCTGATCATAGGTTCATATTCTTTGATCACTTAAATGGTAGTCTGCAAGTTTCTCGTTTCAGAAACCCTAGAAATACAGACTGGAACGTTTACTCAGATATCCTTGCATTAAAATGTTTTGGCTTTCAGCCTTCTATTGAAAGCCCAAATGACTTAGACGATGTCGTTGAGATTTTAACATCCTATATTATGGAGGCCTATGAAGAAGCATGTCCATTACGAACAATAAAATCAACTAGGGGTACACCCTGGTGGAACAACGAACTCACAAAATTACGTAAAATGTGTAGAAGGGCGTGGAATAGACGTCGAACAGAGGGAATTGACGGTTTCAAAATAGCTCGAAAGGCTTATAAAAAAGCTCTAAAGTCCTCTGAACGACAGGGCTGGAAAAACCTTTGCACAAATGTATCAAGTGTAAATGAAACCAGCAGACTCAATAAAATTCTGGCTAAATCCAAGGATTTTCAAGTAAACAGTATTAAGGACGAAGCTGGTAACTTTAATAATAATGATGACGAGGTGCTCGAAATACTTTTTCGAATACATTTTCCAGGATGTTCAGAACTGGAACCATTCAATGACCCTGAACATTTTTGTGCTCGTTATGAATCTAGGGCATTAGCTCGCAGGCTAGTAACACCCGAATCAATCAAATGGGCTCTGAATAGCTTCGCACCTTATAAGACTCCTGGAGCAGATGGGCTGTATCCATGTTTACTTCAGCGAGGTTTTGATCATCTTAAAAATATATTAAAACAAGTTTTCATTTGCAGCCTTGCTACAGGTTACATTCCAAAATCCTGGAGAGAAATAAATGTTAAATTTATCCCAAAAGGGGGGCGCGCGACGTATGATGAAGCGAAAAGTTTCAGGCCAATCAGTCTGAGCTCTTTTATGCTTAAGTGTTTAGAAAGAATTATTGATCATAACATTCGAAATGAAACTCTTTCTAGACAACCTCTTCATCAAATGCAACATGCATATCAAAGAGGCAAGTCTACAACAACCCTTTTGCACCACGTTGTCCATGATGTAGAGAAGGCTTTTTCACAGAAGCAATCCTGTTTAGGAGTCTTCTTAGATATTGAGGGCGCCTTTGACAATGTTTCCTTCAATGCCATCATTGAAGCTGCACTTTTTCATGGTGTGCCCTCTGTTATCGTAACATGGATACACGAGATGCTCAAAAATCGTTATTTGAACTCGTCACTGAGACGAGCCTATATAAGGAGACAATGTATTCAAGGTTGTCCCCAGGAGGCGTTCTATCACCTCTGCTATGGAATCTCGTAGCAGATAGTCTATTACGTAAACTTAACAACTTGGGATTTCCTTCTTATGGCTTTGCTGATGACTACCTTACAATGATTGTTGGATTGTGTGTTAGTACTCTTTTGACCTGATGCAACAGGCTCTAAGAGAAACTGAAAAGTGGTGTAGTGATATCGGACTCTCAGTAAATCCCAACAAAACAACACTTGTTCTATTCACAGAAAAACGAAGGATTACCGGAGTTCGTCCACTTCGTTTCTTTGATTCTGAAGTCTGTATAACAGACCAAGTAAGGTATCTTGGAGTTATTTTAGACTCTAAGTTAAATTGGTCTGCTCATATTGACTCTAGAATCAAAAAGGCATGTATGGCTTTTGGACAATGTAGGCGAACTATAGGTAAAACCTGGGGTCTTAAACCAAAATATATTTACTGGTTCTTTGCTGCAATTGTTAGACCAATATTAGCTTACGGGTGCCTCGTATGGTGGCAGAAAGGTGAGATGAGAACTATCCAGACAAAGCTGAATCACCTTCAGCGCATGTGTCTAATGTCACTATCTGGTGCATTTTCAACTACACCCACTGCTGCTCTAGAAGCACTTTTCAATATCAAACCATTGCAAATTTTCTTGAAACAGGAAGCCTACTCTTGCGCATACCGTTTACAGGCAAATGGGTTTTGGCATCATGATGCAAACAATAATAGGTCTCATACACGTTTATGGGCACACTTAATAAATTGGGATAAGTTTGTTCTAGCTTCGAGCGATGTAACACTTCCTATTAGTTTTCCAAATGCTGATATATTTATCTCTTTCCCATTGCGTAATGATTGGGTCTCGGGGCACACTGAGAGGACGATCGCCGGTAACGTTATTATTTTTACTGATGGATCTCTACTTGATGGTAAAGCTGGAGCTGGAGTTTTCTCTCGTGAGTTGAGGTTACAACAATCTTTTTCATTAGGTAGCTTTTGCACAGTCTTTCAAGCAGAAATCTTTGCTATTATCTGTGGAGTGCAGGCGGCCCTCCAACAAAAAGTAATGGGTAAAATAATATATTTTTGTTCCGATAGTCAAGCTGCTATCAAAGCGATTGGCTCAAATAATTCCAGATCAAAACTGGTCATAGTATGCCGGACTCAGTTAGAAAACCTTAGCTCATTAAATGCTGTCCATCTTTTATGGGTCCCGGGGCATTCAAGTATTGCTGGCAATGAATGGGCAGATGAACTCGCTCGTGATGGTGCCACAAATAGTTTCATAGGTCCTGAACCTGCTGTGCCCATTTCAGCATGCTGGATTAAGCAGAAAATTTCTTCTTGGGCTTTTTCTGAGCACAATAAGCTCTGGACAGATCTTGATACTTGTCGTCAGACGAAATTGTACTTATCATCGCTGTCACCCAAAGTCAGCAATTATCTATTAAATCTTTCAAAAAATAACTGTAGTATCCTTGTTAGGGCTCTAACGGGTCATTGTAATCTCAACTATCATCTGACAAATATGCAACGTGCACAGTCGTTTGCATGTGAGCTTTGCGAAGCTGACTATGAGACTCCCTTCCACCTAGTATGCAATTGTCCTGCAATTGCTCAGCTACGTTTTAATATTTTCGGTCGTCATATTATTGATGAGTCTAATTATAGAAATCTCAACCTAAAAATGTTCTTCAATTCTTTTCCCGATGTGGAAAAGAACTCTAATGCAAACTACTTATCATAATTTTAATATCTCAAATTGGGCAGTCCTAGAACCCAATATTATCTTTCCATAAAATACTCTGAGGCTATTGTGACTCAAAATCTGACCTTTCAGGGATGATAATATCCCGAAAGTATCGCTCTATTCCTTTTTCATTATCATTATTTTCCTTCTCCTTATTTCCTTTCCAACCTTTCCTTCCTTATCGTCGGGTAATGATGAAAAGGTTCCTGTGGCTAGGCACAATTCTCCCATCTAAGAGGGGAACGTGCCGTTTCAAGCCGTGGCTCTTGAGCCAACCAACCTGATACCTGATACCTGATACTGTAAAGACTATAGGATAACCCCAACTCTTATATTTTTATATCGACTCAGGTCGATGAATTGACATGTGCACGTGTGTATCTGTATGTGTGTGTACAAAGATATGAAACTTAACATTATAGAAATTGTTCATGACAAGTCGACGGGGAATTCGGCTTATGGCTTTATTACTGAACTTAACCAGTTTCAAAGTATAAGTAATAACCAAATAGAATAAAGTGACTAGAAATTAAAAGAAGAATTAGTATCTTCCATTTAATTCCAACTACCTTTGCTTATCTTCGACAGATACGCGTATTTCGTCTAGAATAAAGTGGTCATTATTAAGCATATAGGTTTATGTTTTTGATTCCTTGTCTTGAAAGTATTCATGTTATTATATTTGTTTTTTCAGCGTTCAGAGTTCAATTGCCAAGAGATACTCAGCACAATTCGTAATTGTCGTGTACGAAAATAATTTACTTCAAATCTTCACGAAGATAGCAAGTCAAGTGTTTTGTGCTTTTGGAAATCGAATACGATGTCACCGAGAATCTATTTTAAACGAATGATGATATATTCAATAAATAATATTTTAATGCAGACTTATTACAACAAAAAAGTAGATTAAAGAGTTCTGATTAGACATTTTATTAATTTTGTACCCTGTTTCTAATGTACCGTAGAGCATTTTTAAGGGCTTAATCTCCAGCACGCTTTGGAGTTGTTGAAAGTTGCTGTTCTAAGAGGGCTATTAGCGAGAAATTAGTAGATTTCCTTACACGTCCATTCTACTTCGTCTGGGAAGTTTTTGCACGAATAGGAAACGCAAAGAGCAAAAGAATGGCATACGCACTTGAGGATGAACAAGTGCGGGCAATCTTTTTTCAAAAGTGTCGCGACAGATTTATTGCCACCCATCATAACGTTGGCACCATCTGCGCCAAAGCCGATGAGGTTCGACTAAAATATTTACCTGCACTTAGTAATTCAGAAAAAGCACCAAAAAATGAAAAAAGTGCCACTAAATTATTAAGGCCTGTGCCAACAAATAATGTGTGATCAGCATTAAAAAATTAGGAATGAGCAATAAAAGATGAGAAAAGATCTTCGGATAATCTAATTGTGACCGGTAAATCTATCAAATAAAGCAACAGCTATTAGTATATGTGCAATTAAATATGGCAGTATTTCCGCCAAATTATGTAATTTGAGCACTAAACTATTCGCATATGTCTTTTAATTTTGTTGGATTTTCCCATAAAAACAGTAAAATGAGCAATGGATAAATAAATATCCATTGCTCATTTTCTGTTTTTATGGGAAAATCTAACAAAATTAAAGACATATGCGAATAGTTTGGTGCTCAAATTGCATAATTTGGCGGAAATACTGCATATTTAATTGCACATATACTAATAGCTGTTGCTGTTGTTTAGATTTACCGGTCATTGGATATCGAAGATCTTTCTCATCTTTGTTGCTCATTCTAATTTTTAATGCTGATCACACTATTTGTTGGCACAGATAATATTATGGCACTTTTTCATTTTTATTGCTCAAATCTCTCTTTAATTGATGATTAATTATGCTGCCGATGAGGTTCGTCTTATACGGGATCTGGTCATTTTTAAATTTCGCTACAATCAAATCGTAGATTGTTTGAGCTAAAAAACGCCGTAAAATGTATCATGGATTGTAAATTGAATCCTCACCACTAAAACAAGCGCTTTCTTTCCAGATATGTCGGTGGATTCATCAATCAGAAAACTGAAGGGAAATTCTCGCATGCTTACCCTCAATTCCTCATCATGCGTTTCGCCAAAAACGTTTTTGGTGATCGCAGTAGCCTTAGTTTGGCCAAGAGTGATTTGGTGGGCATTTCTGCTGTCGAAAAATATGTTTTTAGCAAGCTTCACGAATTCCTCAACATCAGTAGCAGACTTGTATTTTTTCAGCTGCCCACGCACAAATTTTGATTTCAGCTTCCTTAGTATTACTGGCAAATGGTTCGACAAAGGATATCCCGGACCTCCAATAACTGAATCATTTTTCAAGTG
>JASCZW010020525.1:0-12124 GCA_034211315.2 Aedes japonicus
AATGCCGTCCAAGCAAGAAGAGCAGCGTATCAAAAATTTTGCTCGCGCATCGCGAAAATCCGAGCTACTCGCACGCAAAGTTGGCAAAATCGCTAAAAGTTGCCAAATCAACCGTTACAAATGTAATTAAAGTGTTTGGGGAACGTTTGTCGACAGCCAGGAAGTCTGGATCGGGGGAAATCGAAAACCGGAAGCCGCTGAGACGACAAAGAGAGTTGCCGGTAGTTTCAAGCGAAACCCTAACCTATCTCTCCGAGATGCCGCAAATAAGCTGGGTGTATCGTCTACAACCGTGCATCGAGCCAAAAACGAGCCGGACTATCGACTTACAAGAAGGTAGTGACTCCAAATCGCGATGATAAACAAAATACGACGGCCAAAGCGCGATCCCGGAGGCTGTACACGACGATGCTGACGAAGTTTGACTGCGTGGTAATGGACGACGAAACCTACGTCAAAGCCGACTACAAGCAGCTTCCGGGACAGGAATTTTATACGGCAAAAGGAAGGGAAAGGTAGCAGATATTTTCAAGCACACGAAACTGTCAAAGTTCGCAAAGAAATATCTGGTTTGGCAAGCCATCTGTACCTGTGGCTTGAAAAGCAGCATTTTCATAGCTTCCGGGACTGTAAACCAAGAAATTTACGTGAAAGAGTGTTTGAATAAACGTCTGCTGCCTTTCCTGAAGAAACACGGTTGTTCCGTACTGTTTTGGCCGGATTTGGCATCTTGCCATTACGGTAAAAAGGCCATGGAGTGGTACGCCGCCAACAACGTGCAGGTGGTTCCCAAGGACAAGAACCCTCCCAACACGCCAGAGCTCCGCCCAATTGAGAAATACTGGGCTATTGTCAAGCGGAACCTAAAGAAGACCAAAAAAACTGCTAAGGACGAGCAGCAGTTCAAGGCAAACTGGCTTTCTGCGGCGAAGAAGGTGGACAAGGTGGCTGTACAAAATCTGATGGCAGGGGTCAAGCGTAAGGCCCGGCAATTCGGATTTGGAAAAGCGGAAGCCTAACTGAATATTTTTCCTAAATTTTATACTAATTGAACTTGAAAAAGAAATTTAATTTGATTTTTTAAATAAACGATTTCACCGATTTACACGCGTCTTCCCTTGACCAAATTTTGACCGTATCACCCTTTATTGACAAGAAGACTCACCATAACGTCAATGACGTCTATATAAGGTCTGGCGCAGTAGCCACAACAATATTAGTGAAATGAGCCAAATTCGCTCATGACACTAATACCACTGCACTCCTTGCGCACGCTACACAAGAGCTCACCAAGTGCTACGTCATACTATTTATTTTGATTCGTTTGCTCCGTGATTTATTATTGTATGCGCTAAAAAACTTAATTTTTCAACCGATTCCAGTCTACCGATGATGGCAAATTAGCTCTATATCGCTACTCGATTGTCAAGTCTCAGCGTTTGAAAGTTTGTGTGGCAAAAATTCGATTACCTCAGTTAAATTCACTATAAATGATCCATGTTATCGGTAGGAAATGCTTCTGCTCAATAAATGGCATTTGTATCATGATTATTTCTACAATTCAGCATTCATAATAAACGTTTGAACCGATATTTTTTATCTGAACCTATGCTCGCCAATAGAAAGTTCAATAGTGTCGTCATCACTCGTCGGCTCAGCAATGTTTACATAATTTTTGCTTGCAATACAAGCAAGCAGTGCGTTGCCCCAGACCTTATATAGACGTCATTGCCATAACGTTGGGCATAGAATGCATAGAATGCTCTATGAATGATTGAACACGCACACTAGCGTTGATGTGTATGCGATACAGTATGTGAGCAGTGCCGCCAAATTCAACAGAGATGGAAACATATTACTATATGTTGAATTTTATTTCTCGGTAAATATTGAATATTATTATATATTTAATCTATGTAAAGATTAAATAGTTCAACTTTAGGCGATTTGTAGCACCCCCACAAAAAAGGTGATATTGATGTACTGCCAAACCCATTTCTTTCGAATAAGAGTCATAATAAAATACAAACTTTGCCAATAAAAATTGAAACCAATCAATAGAAATTGAAGTTTTTTTTAACAAAAATACGCCCTTTTCAAATGTTGATTTCTATTATTGGGGCGAACAAAAATAGAATTTAAGACGTCATTTGGAAGGACAATTTATATTGGTTTACATATGTGAAAGCTAGAGATATGTTATTTCTGTATCATGATAAAATTACACTTGAATCTGGGATGGTTTAAAAGAAAAACTTCAATAACTATTGATTGGTTAAAGCTAACGGCAAAGTTAATATATCAAACTAAGCGCCTTCAAAAGTTCTACTCTGTATACAATTTTTCGATGGAAATTGAAATAAAAAAGTTAGGACAGAAAAACTTTTTTTATTATGGTACACCCTAAGGGAACGTTCAATAATGATGTCACGCGAAAAGTGACTTTTTATAACCCCATCCCCCCCCCCCCTTGTCACGTTTTTTGTATGGACCTTCAATTTTTATTGTATGGATTGTCACGATTTCCCAAACCTCCCTCCTCCCTTACTGCCTGACAGCATTATTGAATCTTCCCTAAGTTGACGTGGGAAAAGTTGCTCTAAATCAGTCAATGTTTAAGCTACAAAAATACTTATTTAACTTATTTAATGTGAAGCTAAAAACTGTATGCAAAGTTAAAAAAAACGATGAACTTTTATAACGGTATCCTTTTCATTTTAAGAATATACTCTGAAAGGGTTTATTTTTTCAATGATTAGTAGAATAGAAACATCCTTGAACTTTTTTAGATAATACTTAATTTTTATTTATTTATTTATTATTTACTAGCTGATCCCGGTGCGAGCGTTGCTACGCCTGCAACTAAATGAATGAACATTACATAGAACTGACGCTTTTTTTAAATTAGTTTTTTTTTTGAGTAATAAGGAGTTCAAACTTCTATCAGAACATTCTTCTTACCCAGACAATACACAGTTTGTGGCTTAGTTACCTGGATAATTCTCACGATTGGTTGAAATTTGTGTTTGAATTCACCATAGAAACATTTCTTGCATTCAAAAAACCCCGCATACCATTTTTGAATCCATTTGCTTGATTAGTTCTCAAGCTATGCAGAAATTTGTGTTTCATTTGTATGCGAGCCGGAAGGGGGAAGCGGTCTCAAACAATCATAAGAACCTTCCCCAGCCCCAAAAATACCTGCATACATATTTTCCCTCCGATCGGTCAGACAGAAATCCATTTGATAATAAATAAACATCATGTTTCCAATAGCCCCCACATGCCAAATGTGGTTTCATTAACTTGAATAGTTCTCGAGTTATGCAGAAAATTGCGTTTCATTTCTATGGGACCCCCCTCATTAAGAGGGCAGAGTGGTCTTAAACCACCATAGGAATATGTCTCTCCTTCAAAAAATTCCACATGCCAAATTTGATTCCATTTGCTGGATTAGTTCTAGAGTTATGCAAAAATTTGTGTTTCATTTATATGGGAGATCCGTCCCTCCACTTTTAAAGGCGAAGGGGTCTCAAATCATCAAAGAAACATTTCTCTCCTTCAAAAACCTCCATATGCCAAATTTGGTTCCATTTTCTTGATTAGTTCTCAAGTTATGCATTAATTTGTGTTTCATTTGTATGGGAGCCCCCCCCCCTCCTTCAGAAAAGGGAGGGGTCTCAAATTAGGATTGAAACAGTATTCATCTACAAAACCTCCACATGCCAGATTTGGTTCAATTTGCTTGATTAGTTCTCGAGTTATACAGAATATTGTATTTTATTTGTATAGGAGCCCCCCTTTTCATTGCGAAGAGGAATCTGAAACCATCAAAGAAACCTTTCTTGCTTTTAAAACCTCACACATGCTTAATGTGGTTTCTTTTGCTTGGGGTCTCTAACCACCGTAGAAACATTTCTTGCCTACAAAACTTCCACATGCCATATTTGGTTTGATTAGTTGTTGTAGACATTTGTTTGATTAGTTGTTGAGTTATGCAGCAAACAGTTTTTCAATTGCATGGGAGCCCCCCTTTCTAAAGGCGGGAGGGGTGTCGAACTATAATAAGATCCTTTCCCGGACCCAAAAACCCCTGCATACAAATTTGAATAGCGGTAGGGATAGTTCTCATGTTTGGTTTAAATTTGTGTTTCGTATGTATGGTAGCCTCCCTTTTCAGAGTAAGGAGAGGTCTTAAATTACCACAAAAACATTTCTTGCCTTCAAAAACTCACCCATACCAATTTTGGTTCCATTTGCTTGATTAGTTCTCGAGTTATGCAGGAATTTGTTTTTCATTTGCATAGGATCCCACCCTTTCTAGAAGCGGGAGGGCTCTCAAACTATCATAAGATGCTTTCCTGGACCCAAAAACCACTGAATACAAATTTGCAAAGCAGTAGGTATAGTTCTCATGTTTGGTTGAAATTTGTTTCATTTGTATGAGAGCCCCCCTTTTTAGAGGGAGGAGGGGCTTTGAACCACCATAAAAACATATCATGCCTTAAAAAACTCGTCCATTCCAAATTTGGTTCCATTTGCTTGATTATTTCTAGAGTTATGCAGAAATTTAGGTTCCATTTGTTTGAGAGCACCCCCTCCCCCCTTCCTCCTCATATGACGGAAGAGTCTCAAATCACCATAGAAACATTTCCCTCCTTCAAAAACTTCCACATGCGAAATTTGGTTCCATTTCTCTTATTAGTTCTCGAGTTATGCAAGGATTTGCGTTTCATTTGAATAGGTTCCCCCCCTTTCAGAAAAGAGAGGGGTCTCAAATCAACATAGAACAATTTTTTGTCTTCAAAAACCACCACATACTAAATTTGGTTCCATTTGCTTGATTAGTTCTCGAGTCATGCAGAATAGTGTATTTCATTTGTATCGGAGTTCTCGCCCCCCCCCCCTTTAGGATGGGAAGGGTCTCAAACCAACATAGAAACATTTTTTGTCTTAAAAACCACCACATGCTAAATTTCGTTCCGTTTGCTTGATTAGTTCCCGTGTTATGCAGAATATTGTGTGTTATTTGTATTGGAGCCCCCTTTTTATGACGGGGAGGGTTCTCAAGCTACCATAAAAACCTTTTTGCCTTCAAAACTCACACATGCTCAATTTGGTTTCTTTTGCTTGATTAGTTCTCGAGTTGTGTAGAAATTTGTGTTCCATTTGTATGGGAGCCCCCCTTTCTAGTGAAGGGAGGGGTCTCAAACCATCATAAGATTATTCTCCGGCCCCAAAAATCTCTGCATACAAAATTTCACGCCGATCGGTCATTCCGCTTGCGAGTTAAATCGTGACAAAGGAAACCCCAACTCATTTTTATTATATAGATTTACATCAATAAATCCGTGGCGTTTTCCGGTAGGCTAACTGCCTTTGCATTCGTTTATTTGCTAAAGAATGTAAGCGACTATTTTAGCAAATAAAAAAAATAGTTTTTGTATTTCCGTGAAAATGGGGACCACCCTAATTTTAATCAACATAAAAAAATGGGCATTAGTGATACAAACCATGTTCTACAACATCACTTTGCTGTAAAGTTTCAAGTTTAGGCGCTGGAAGCATGTTTACTCGTAAATTCGTGATCTGGACCATAGTGCAGTGGTTTATTAGTTCCAAGATAGGGTGGCCCGACAAGCATGGCGAACGAATAATTTGGATCATAATTAATTATGTACCTCACCACCGACCCATCTTACCCAGCGAACCACGACTTCTCATGCTCACTCGATCACTCGCGCAACGAACAATAGGCAACCGAAACGTTAAACAAAACTCTACGCCCGATAACAAAATATTGCAGAACATACTATCGATCCAACCAATTCAACCAATTCAACCGAAGGTTGACGCAAACCTATCAAAAATAAATGTTATTAATATAGATACAATGGGAAACAATTAACTGTCTTTCCCCACGTCCTTGAGAGCACTTCCCAGGTAACCAATGAGCATTAGCATATGCAGTAAATCAACCCTAAATCTGCATTTCAGATGCTACAAGCATTATATTAGCATTATATCAGCATCTTGAAAGCTATCGGTTGTAAAGCTGCATTTCAAATGCAAATGCACTTGTAGCCTGTAATAAGCATTTCGAATGCAAAATAGCATTAATGAAGCATTATCATAGCATTGCAGTAAAGCAGCCGTATATTGGGCCAAAAGTGGCATTTATGTTACATTTACGACGACTTAAATGCTTGATAGGCTGCCGTAAAGACGCATTGGAACTGCTTCTTGGTTACCTGGGCTACCACCTCACGAGTCGCCTGTACCCAACCACCGCTCTCGGACACGAAGACCACCCATACAAAAAGGAGGTGAGAAAGAAGGTACCAGTATATGAATGCGTGTAATCGTACTCCCAGACCCCTCCCCCCACCATCCCATCCCCCTCCATACAAACAATCCCCACGGCCGGAAGCGAATGAAAAATTCAAGCCGCTCTTGCTGCCCGCCACGCGGGATGCATAAGATACATTGATGGCGATACTCTCACAAAGACTAAAGGGTGTTCCGATCAAAATTTGGCCCAACAGTAATGTGTGTGAGTCGATCAAAGTTTTTATTAATAAGTCAAATTTATTTTTCTTTTTCAAATTCCGTCAATACAGAAGACAGGAAAATTTTACCGTATGCGAATTGCCGGGTCTTTCATTAACATTTGCCATAAGATGTTGTACAGTCTCCTTATCCACTTAATTTGCCGCAGAACGCAAGTTTGCCTTGAACTGTTTCTCGCTCACAACCGTCTTGTTTACTTCACTTTTTTCACCTGACTAGCAGTCTTAATGAAGTTTTGATGGGGAATGCAGATACCGTATCATGGAGGCTAAAAACTCCCATCCCTTTTCTGAATTATCAACTACAACTAAAAACCTAAACAGAACACATAGTTTGAACGTAGATTTAAATTAAACATTTATAATTTCTTCTTATTTCTTCTCAATTCCTTTTTTTACGCTTGAATGTAGCCACAGAAGCGTTGAAATCAAAAAGCATGTACGATTGGTTGAAGCTAGCTGACATAAATCGTATTGGATCATGCTGACCATACACAGCATGACGGGACTCCAGATGCAGAAAATCTCGTTGTCGAAGGATTCGTTCTGGTGCGTAGATGTTAAGCTATGCGAGGATTTCCGACGAATCTGTATCTCCCAAAAGGACTTTAGCTACAAATACAGCTCGCGCGGAATTTCTACGTTTCTCCAAAGTCTCTATGCCCAGAAGCCTACATCGATCTTCGTATGGTGGTAGATTGAGAGGGTATTCCCATAGTAGAGAACGGAGGGCGTACCTTATAAATTTTCGTTGAATTGTTTCGATCCTATCCATCCAACATGACTGGTACGGGCACCAAACCACGGCATTGGATTATAAGATAGATCGCACCAGAGCGCAGTAAAGAGACCGAATGCAGAGAGGGTCGCGGAATTCGTCTGCTATTTTAAAAATAAATCCAAGCTGTCGGTTAGCTCTGCAGATTATGTCGTTGTAATTTGCAATCGGTAGGTCAGTGCTGGGTCAAAGATAACTCCCAAATCACGTACTTTCTGGACACGCTCAAGAGGTTGATCACTAATATTATAGTCATGTATTATCGGTCTTAATTTTCTGTGGAACGAAATGATGTGGCATTTATGGATACTCAAAGTAAGCAAATATTTCTGGTACACCGCTCAGAAAAACGATCAATTAACACTTGTAATTCGAGGCAGTCTTCGATACATTTCACCTCCATGTGGATTTTGACATCATCAGCATAAAATAAACGGCATCCTGGGGACAGTGTTCCGATAGCTCATTGATGAATATGGAAAACAGCAGAGGCCCTAAGTTGCTTCCTTGTGGTACGCCTGGTAGGTTTGTGAATGTTTCGGAAGATTCACGTCCAATATGTACCATAAGCTTCCGGTCCGTAAGATACGATGTGAACCAGCAGGCCAAGTTCATAGAAACACCGAGTCTTTAAAGACGTTCAAGCAAGATCCCATGATCAACACGATCAAATGCAGCTTTCAGGTCGGTATATACAGCGTCAACTTATGCGCCGAGATCTTACGTCCGCAAGTAGAAAGAAGAAATCTTCCTAGGGTTCCGCTTGACGATGGCCCAATATTGTTCGATTGGGTGGAGTTCTGGAATGTTGGGAACGTTCTTGTCCTTGGGCACCACATGAACGTTGTTGGCAGCATACCACTCCATGGCCTTTTTTCCGTAATGACAAAATCCCAAGCCGGCCAAAATATAACGGAACAATTGTGTCGCTTCAGGAAAGGCAGTAGACGTTATCGTAGACACTCGTTCAGATAAATTTATTCGTTGACGATTCCGGTCGCAATGTAAACATTACAGATGGCCTGCCACACCAGATATTTCTTCGCGAACTTTGACAGTTTAATGTGCTTGAAAATATTTGCCACCTTTCCCCGTCCGGTTGTCGTATAAAATTCCTGTCCAGGAAGCTGTTTAAAGTCTGTCTTGACGTAAGTATCATCGTCCTGTACCACGCAATCAAACTTCTTCAGCATCGTCGTGTACAACTTTCGCGATCGTGCTTTTGCCGACGTGTTTTGTTTATCGTCACGATTTGGAGCTCTATCCACGGTCGAAGGCACCACTCCCAGCTTCTTTGCGACATCTCGGACGGAGAGGTTTGGGTTCCGCTCGAAACAGCGGGTAACTCTTTTTGTCGTCGCTGTGGCTTCCGGCTTTCGTTTCTCCTCCGAATCAGCTTTCCTGGTTGTTGACAAACGTTCACCAAACACTTCTAATACGTTGGTAACAGTTGATTGAGCCACATTCAACAATAGCGCCAACTTGGCGTGAGAGTAGTTTGGATTTTCGCCATGCACGTGCAAAAATTTAATGCGTTGCTTCTCTTCCTTCGACAACATTTTGATAGCTGAAGTTCTAATCTCCAAATCAAAATAGAGGCATGATGCTACAGTGCTACACGCTTACATCTTCAAAATGAGAAGTGTGCAAAATTTGTTAATGCGTGATGAAAGGAAATACGTCAAGTTTAAGTCGACCAAATTATGATCGAAACACCCTTTTAGAATGAAAAAAACACTCTGAATAAAGGGTGTATTCGATAAAAATGGCACACACATATATACTCATCAAAATTAAACTGATTATCGGATTTTCTTGAAATTTTCAGGGAATGAAGAACTACTAATGAGTTTTGATTTACAACATTTGTTTTATTCAATTTCGTCTCCCATCCCGAATGCCCGCACATTCCTTTTCACTCCACCCATCAAATTTTGTACAACCGATTTTCCCAGTGTTTTTGTTGTTTTTACCCAAATTTTCTTCAATTCTAGCTCTGTTTTTATAGTTTTGGGATGTTTGCGAAGTTCCGTTTTCATAATTGCCCAGAATTTTTCAATTGGACGAAGTTCCGGTGAATTTGGTGGGTTCATATCCTTTGGCACAAAATTGACTCCGTTGGCTCGGTACCACTCCAATACGTTTCGAGCGTAGTGGCAGGATGCTAGATCAGGCCAAAACAGAGTTGATCCTTTGTGCTTCTTAATGAATGGCAAGAGACGCTTCTTAAGGCACTCTTCCGTGTAAATCCCCCCTTTTATTGTTCCGGAAGTGATGAAGGGAGCACTTATTTCACCACATCCGCAAATCGCCTGCCAGATTAGAAACTTCTTTGCAAATTTCGATAGTTTCTTCTATCGAACATCCTCCGGAACATCGAACTACACTTGGCAACGAAATATTCTTGCCCAGGAAGTTGACGGAAGTCGGCCTTGACGTATGTTTCGTCATCCATCACGATGCAACCGGATTTGGTGAGCAGCTTCGTGTAAAGTTTCCGGGCGCGGGTTTTCGCAGTGATGTTTTGTTTTTCATTCCGGTTTGGGGCTTTTTGCACTTTGTAAACATGTAACCCAGCACGCTTCATGGTTTTCTGCACAAAACCGACTGACACCTTAGACTTTTTAGCGACATCTCGAATTGACATGTTTAGGCGGTTCTTGAATTGTTGTACGACTTTCCTGGCCATTTTACTGTCCATTGGACCACTTTTACGACCACTCCCTTCCTTCCTTTGGACACTCAGACGCTCCTTGAAGGTTCTTATTACACGAGACACAGTTGTATTTGCAATTCCAAGCCTTTTAGCAATCCACCGGTGGGACGCCCCTGGATTTTGATTGTGAGTGCACACAATTTTCTCACGGACAATTTTTTTGTTTCGACGACATGACTGGAACTACTGAATGTATAACTATGAAACTTGGCAGATGTAAATAATACACTATGGATAAGATCTACTCAAATTTCTAGATTTTTTAACTCATACGATTCAAAAGTTACAGAAGATTTTCTGTGTGCCATTTTTATCGAATACACCCTTTAGAACAAGATCCACTATATATTAACACCAACTGGCTAAATCTTATTCTTGCCCTCTTCCGTTCACCCCGCAAAAACTCCTGTCATAAACAACAATGAATCACTCACCTGCTATACTGAAGGAACTTGGTGAGGAAAAGGGTTGAGGTTGAATGCGCTCCAGCTCGACTCAACCGGTTTGGAGAATCCGAACTCAGAATCGCGTAGTGATCCTCCTTCAGGTCATTCTGGATGATGGAGCCGTTCGTGTTCCAACTAGTGTTCCCTCAGCGTTGTTCTGCGTTGAAGCCGCCAGCGATGCTCTATGAAATCATTTGGAACCGTGTGCTTTGTACTGCATTGCCTACAAAGAAGAGAGGCGCGGTACGAAGCAAATTCCATAAGAGGACGGGCTTCAGTTATTATACTAGACAGCGGCAACAAAGCAAAATCATTTTGCAGTGGAGACGTGAGGCTATGGCTTTATTAAACACATGGAATAGAACCTAATGTTACCCGTTTTTGAGGACCTGGGAAGGGAAAACCATATTTTCAACTCAAACTTCAACTTCAAGTTGCAGGTATTCCACTAAACAGCTCAAAACCTCTAAATTCATATTTTCAGATGCAGATTAGTACGAATATTTTCCAAGCTGACTCACTCACTCATATGCAACTGTAGAGCAGATGCAAACGAAAATCAAGAAGCTCGAAACTGAAAGATTTGAACTTTTTGAAATTTTTCATGGATAAACCGATTGAGTTCAAATTTTTCATATGGTCTTATTTTGAGGTCATACAAGTTGTGTGCATTGTCATTTTTTGAAATTCGATGGAATTTTCCCCCTAAACATTCCAAGCGTGCAGTTAAATGATTTTTAGTAGTCCATATGATTAAATTCTACTGTTCGTTCCGAATGTAATCCCACGTCAAAGCACGTATGTTTTCAATACGTTTCTCTTTTCTATACCGGGTGTCATTTCAAAATTTTGAAAAATAAGAGCGTTACGAAAAAGTGACAGGTATTTGAATGCTAATAACTCTCGTTTGACTAAATCAAATTAGTCATTTTATACACCATTTGATCCGAAAAAACATAAAAATGTTTTGGATCATAATTTTAATAAAGTGCCATTAGTATAAATAGTAAAAAATTATTGAAAAATGACCTACTTTTGCTCTAGATCTATTCTGGATATGAACAGGTTGAAAATATGGTTTTCCCTTTCCGGGTCCTCAAAAACGGGTAACAAATGATTCTATTGTGTTCTACTTTTGACGTAAGACTACGGCTTTCATTTCTATACTGGGGCGCTGTTCTAAAATTTCTGAAATCGACCGTGTTACGGGTCGTTTTGGATATTTTGAGCGATAATAACTAAGTCATTGCATAAACGATTTTCATATCGTTTGCACCAATCGATTGGAAATATTTCTACGTATCAGTTTTAGTAATCAAGTAAATTGATTTTTAACATTAACTTATTAAAAATAACGTAAATGTTAGGTGATGTCTTATAATTTATGATTTCGATTCGCAAAGTAAATTAACCAAATTTCCTAGCACATTTTTCAAATCTAAGCAAAGATGTCTCCCATCGTCTTCTTCTTCTTCATTCATTGTTCTCGAGAGGTAGATTCTGTTTAACGCTAGTGTTTGGCGAAACATCTGATTCCCTCCCCTTTTAATGAATTTGATTCACATTGCTTTAGTTGATACCCCTTTTGTTCATGCAATGGTACCCGATGCCATAA
>JASCZW010020526.1:0-12118 GCA_034211315.2 Aedes japonicus
CAAATAACTGAAAAAGGTACTACGCTGCAATACTCAAGTATTGACCTCACATATGGGTCATTCCATATAAACTGACCGGAGAAATGCATCGACTCTCATCGATTCGAACCAAAATTGGCTGATATACTTGTTTTAGGCTATTTATCAAAATTCCAAAGTTTAAGACCAATCGGTGAACCCCCGCGGCCCATGGGCTGCCCCATTTTTTGAGGTTTTTGAAAAGTTTATATTTTGTTTATTGAATATCTCAATGAATAAAAGAGCTACAAACAATGTTAGATACTTTTCTTAATAGAAATTAAATTTGCTACCAAATAAATATTTTCAATATTTCTAACAGTGTTGTCAACATATTTATTTTTGTGGTTGAAATATTAAATTGCGTTTTTCTCAAAATGCCCCCACCTTTTTCCATTTTTATGGCTCCAATGTGTTTAACAGACTTTTTTACATAAGAAACACTTATCGAGACAAAACTTTTTGCTCCGTCATGGAGATACTGATTTTTAAAGATTTCATGTTTTAAAAATTTGTTTATCCTACCATTCTTATATAATCTGTTAAACTTCATCAAGACAGATCTAACAGAAAAGCACCGCTTAAATTAAAAAAAAAATAGCAGTTTTACATGGCCTACTAATTTCGGTGCTCCGAGAGGTTAGTGGGAACCATGAAAAAGTGCGTTAAAGAGAAAGGAATTATCTGTTCCTCTAACCATCGTGTTTCAGAAGACATAGTGCAGAAAGTAAAAGCGTTTTACCGTGAGGCAGACGTGAGTAAAGAACTGGCTGGTAAGAAGGAGTGTAAAAGTGTTCGGGAGGGAACATCTCGTATCCTCAAGCCAAAAGCAATTAGTGCTGGCGAACCTTAGCGAAAACACTTGCGCCCACCAGATGTGTTCTAACTAGCAGGAGCTGCTGAAACTCACACGGTTTGCGTTTGTGTGATTCACCAGAATTTTATACTTAAAATTTTAGGTGTCAAGTTCAACCAAATCGAAGCGGAACAGGAAAGTAAAAAAGTGTTTAATTCGTACAGAGATGTGCTGAAGCAAAGCCTGTGCAATCCACTTACGGAGCTGTGCTTCTTAAACAAGTGCTACTATTGCAGTCTATGGCAATATGGATCAAATCAGGAATTTGATTTGGTCATATTTTGAGGAACATCGTGCGAACAATGGACGCAACAAAAAGTGCAGCTTGCAGACAGGTAGTTTGTGATGCTGATACATTCATTGAAACATTTCTCGAAGAAGCCGCAGTTGTTAGAAGCATGGCTATATTGCAGCGAAACAGGGAGAGTTCTACCAGTTCACTCGGGACAACTTGACCGAAGGAGAAGTTCTGGTTGTGGCCGACTTTTCGGAAACTTTTCATTTGTTTTTCAGGTATTACATGAACATTTCATCCTCCTCTTCCCAACTCTGTACAGATAGATGTGACTAAGGATAGTGACAATCATACTCTTAAACATGTCAAACTTGAAATCATGTTCACTCCCAGCAGTAGATCTAAAGAAGTCTGATTAAGAGTTTCAAAAGAAAGTGATATGGCATATAGTCAAATCTACAAAGAGTATCTTATTAACTCTAACACTAACGCTAACTTTTCATTGCTTTTCGGGATGATGTACAAGGGGTCCACTACAACAATTCTCAAGCAACCGTTCATCCATTTGCTGCCTATTTCTCTGCCAGCAAAGGAAAGATTATTCCATTGAATTGTGTTATCATTTCTGATACCTGTGATCACGACACAGCAAGTTTTACGCTTTCAGAAGAAATTCATAGAATTCCTTAAATCTCAGCTGACTAAGCTGACCAAAATGTATTACTTCTCGGTGCCGGTTCACAGTACAAAAACAGGTTTAACATCTTGAATTTACTGAACCATCGAGAAGACTTTGGCGTTCCAGCTGAATGGCACTTTTTAGCAACGGCACACGGTAAAGGTCCAAGCAATGGATTAGGTGGAACTCTAAAGCGATTTGCGACGAGAGCTAGTCTTCAAGGAACTACCATACAAATTCCAAAAGAGTTTTATGATTAGGCACGATGTAATTGCAACTTGAATGTGAACTTTGTGGCATCACGGCAGTACAAGAACCAAAAAGAATATTTGGCAGTCAGATTTGCTAATGCTCGATGTCACTGTTCTTATAAAGAGTATTTCGAGCTCAGAAACGGGTACCATTTTCAATCTGATTTTGAAAAAACCCTTAAAAATTCAACACGTACTGCAAAGGCAAAACACAGCATGAAATAAATTTTGATATCTATTTTATTTTAAGTGGAATTTGTTAATTAGATGTGAAATATAAAGTTGCACTTTTATTTGTAACTAGCTAGCCCGGAAAACCTCGTACCGTAAGTTCGTACGTTTTTTCAACCCGATGCAGCCAAAGAAGAACAGATTAAAAAAATAGGAAATCTGTAAACCTGTTCTTGGGTTAAATCGTGACATACCGTTCCATTTCATTTTTATTTTTTAGAAAGATAGATGGATAACTTGATGATTCGATCGACAAAAAAATAAATCCGATTATGAATATCTGTTTTGAAAAATAATCACAAATAAAACGTAAGAAATTCAACCACAAAAATAACAATGTTGGCAACTACTGTTAGAAATATCAAAAATATTTATTTGGTAGAAAATTTAATTTACTTTAACGAAAGTATCTAACATTGTTTGTAGTCTTTTATTTATTGATATATTCAATAAACTAAAGTATGACTTTTCAAAAATCTAAAAAAATGAGGGCAGCCCATGGGCCGTGGGGTTCACCGATTGGTTTAAAACTTTGGAATTTTGATTTATAGCCTAGAACAAGTATATCAGCCAATTTTGGTTCGAATCGATGAGGGTCGATGCATTTCAGTTGGCATGATGCAGTATGGAATGACCCATATGCAACGTATAACATGTTTATTGTGTACGGGTAATGAAAGCTGTTACTAAAAAGTTTTATAAATCCTAACACGCTACTTGCTTTACTGATTATTGTGTTAAAGTGGTCAATGAATGTTTGTTTCTCGTCTATAATATCACCTTAATCCTTAATTCCTCCACATTTATCACCTACCTAATTTCCTAGAGAAATTGTACAGTCCAGTATATTACACTTTCTACTAAATTATATGATGATAAGTGATTTATTTATCTGGACATTTAGCTGCAATAGGCCTTTTTTGCAGAAATAAAATAAGAGTACATCGTTTTTGAATAGTCTAACATTTTCTTCGTTTTTGTTTTAATTTAAATTAGCTCTCAATTGTCGGCATGAATAAGAATTTTTATGTTTATTAAACTGAAGCAAAAATCGTTTACAAGCAGTATAAACAAAAGAGGCCCAAGATGGGTGCCTTGAGGGACTCCTGAAGAAACGAATAATTTGACTATTTGGCCTCTATTAGTAAGATAAGACTCGAGCCATGTAAATTAATTTAGCTCAATACCCATTTTGCATTTTAAATAGAAAAATGTATGTATCAATGCGATTAAATGCCTTGCTTAAGTCTGTACATAGAACTTTAACATGATTTCCGTTGTCGATTGAATTAGATTAAAATTGTATTAGCTGAGCGTCCTTTGGAAAATCCATGTTGCAAGGTCTATTTTTTCAATTTGACGAAACAGTTTTTAATTATTAATCTTCAGCAAGTTTTGGAATGCAAAAGATGATAGCAATTCCACGATAATTCCATATGTCAGTAATATTGCCACTTTTTAAAAACTGAACTAGATAGGAACTTCTCCACGAGTTGGAAAAAATGCCAGATTCGATCGACATATTGAAAAGCCAACACATATTTATCAAAACAGGCTCTACTGCTAATACTAACAATCTTTTTTTTTTCAAACAATGTTTACCCAATGAATCTCTGTCTTGACTGTCAGAGTTCTTATTAATTTCGGCGGATGATGTGTACGCTACAGATTTTGGGAGACAACTTGGTTTCGGTACAAACGACGCCATAGTTGAAATTTTCAGGAGGCTTTTCCAGAAGTCGACCCGACATGTTAGCTTCTATGGCTCTTTATGTAGATTAAAGGGCTGCATTCGCGGGTGATCGATTAATATAGCTTGATGCTGCCGATGCACAGTGGGGAAAATGGGACCCAAAATCACAACTAATTAAAGGCCGCTGGATAAGTGCCCTGTAAAATAGCTTGTCTTATGTAAAAAAATGCGAGAAATCGAATGGTGGTAATAACATCTTGGGCAGGCCCCGGGAAGTGGCTCATTTTGCCCGATTTTCCCCTAATTTCGGAAGAAGAATTGAATAATCACACATTTAGCTCTGATAATATTGCATCCATTTGTGCTGTACTATTGTGGAAATGTCTGGAGAATCCAATGGAGGTAATATTGGCTTGTAAAAACGTCAGGAACTGTCCATTTTTGATATTCCCCATATGCTGAAAGTATTAGATATGCCATGTGGTTTTGGAAATTTGGGCGAATTAGAATCTTTAAAAATGCAATACACTATTGTGGAACTGTCTGGGGAATTGAATGGAGGGGATTTTGACTTGTGTAGACATTAGTTATTGTCCATTTTATCCGCTTTTCCCTGCATAATGGATGAATCAGTATATATAATGCGGTTTTGAAATAGCCGTGCGCTACAATAAAATCAAATGCACGGCAATATTATGAAAATGTCTGGAAAACTGAATGAAGGGGATGTCGTCTTGTGCAAATCTCGAAAGTGACTCATTTTGCCCGATTTTCCCCTTATTTTTGAAGAAAAATTAAATAATCCTGCATTTATCATATTAGCTTTGATAATATTGAGCCCATTTGTAATTTAGTATTGTGAAAACATCTGAAGAATGTAATGGAGGCAATATCGTCTTGTGAAAAGGTCAGGAACTGTCCATTTTGACCGATTTTCCCCACATATTGGAAAAACTAGATATAACAAGTGGTTCTCGAAAGTTTCACAAATCATAATGTATAAAAATACAATGCTCTTTTGTGGAACTGTCTGGGAATTAAATGACATCGGTATTTGTCCATTTTATCCGATTTTCACTGCATACTTGAAGAACCAATATTTAATGTGTTTTTTCTAAGTAGCCGCGAATTAGAATAAAAATTAAACGCACTGCAATAATCTAAACATTTCTTGCAAATTGAGTGGAGGGATTGTCGTCTTTTAAAGACCTCGAGAAATGGCTCATTTATGCCGACTTAATTTCGAGATTACAATTTAATAATCATACAGTAATAGTAAATAATAATAAATTTAATAATCATACAGTCATTATTTAGCTCTAATAATGTGGAATACATCTATGCTGTGATTTTGTGAAAATGTCTGGAGAATATAATGAAGTAGATAAAATCGTTTGCAGATCTCTTTATCACCCTGTTTTGGCTAGACCGCGAGCTGCCAGTCATCCTGTATTGATAATGCGCTTTTGTAATAGCCACGCATTAAAATGAAATAAAACGCATTGCAATATTGTTAAGATGTGTGGAAAATGTAATGCAGGGGATGCCACCTTCCACTTTGCCCAATTCTTCCCTAATATCGGAAGAAAAAATGAATAGTCATATGGTAATTATATTTGCTTTAAAAATATTTAACTCGTTTGTGCTGTACTATGCTCATGTGCCACTCCTGTATTTGTATCTCAATAGTTACAAGTTTTGTTTATAAAAGCTGATATGCCATTTTTAAGTGTTACGCGTGACATTCGGTTGTATTCGTTTTCAAGGAGGCTCTCTGAGAAAATTACCCTGTGCAAATTCCCAGATATTTTCATAATATTGTCGTGCATTTGATTGTATTGTAGCGCACGGCTATTTCAAAAACCGCAATGTATACATTGATTCGTCCAGTATGCAGAGAAAAGCGGATAAAATGGACAATAACTGATGTCTACATAAGTCAAAATCCCCTCTATTCAATTCCCCAGACAGTTTCACAATAGTGCATTGCATTTTTATCCATTCTAATTTGCGGAAATTTCGAAAACCACATGACATATCTGGTATTTTCAATATATGAGGAATATCGGGCAAAATGGACAGTTCCTCAGGTTTTTACAAGACGATATTACTTCATTGAATTCACCAGACATTTTCTCAATAGAAGATCCCAAATGGGTTCAATATTATTAGTGAGAATATGATAAATGTAGGATTATTCAATTAGTTTTTCAAAATTAAGGGGAAATCGGGCAAAACGAGCCATTTCCCGAAGTCTGCATGAGTAGACATCCATTTCATTCGATTTTCCAGATATTTTCATAATATTGTAGTGCATTTGATTTGATTCTAATGCGCAGCTATTCCAAAAATCGCATTTTATCTATGGATTCTTCCAGTATGTAGGGAAAAGCGGGCAAAATGGTCAATAACTGATGTTTACACAAGACGACATACTCTCCATTCAGTTCTCCGGACAGTTCCACAATATTGCATTTGTATTGCATTTTTAAAGATTCTAATTCGCCCAAATTTCCAAAACCACATGGCATATCTAATACTTCCAGCATGTGGGGAATATCAGGCAAAATGGACAGTTCCTGACGTTTTTACAAGCCAATATTACCTCCATTGGATTCTCTAGACAATTTCACAATAGTACAGCACAAATGGATGCAATATTATCAGAGCTAATATGATAAATGTGTGATTATACAATTTTTCTTCCGAAATTAGGGGAAAATCGGGCAAAATGAGCCACTTCCCGGGGCCTGCCCAAGATGAAACCATCACCATTCGATTACTCGCATTTTTTACATAAGACAAGCTGTTTTACAGGGCACTTATCAAGCGGCCTTTAATTAGTTGTGATTTTGGGTCCCATTTTCCCCACTGTGCGATGTGTTGATGGAGCGAACAGAGGAGAATTCCCAACCCCCTTTCCCTTTGATGATGAGATGTGGCAAAATTAGTTAGTCCAAATTACACAAGGATGAATCCTTGCCTTCAGAAGCGTCTCCAACTCGCCTCGGAATTCTCACGGAGGCCAGACGCTGTTTTGGATTAATTTGGCATCCTGTTATTAGGCCAAACAAGTCTTAGACTGGTTCAAAAACACCTGTGCTGGAACTATACTCTATCGAGGAACATTGGGCCATCAACTCAAAAACCACTGGATTTGAAGAAAGTGTTGTTAAAACTGTCGAAGCAAGTTGACCTCACAATTGCGCAAAAAAGCGGGGGGCGTCGGTATTTTGAAGAAAATCCTTCTCAAACAGCATGTTTGGTCATCATTTTTCGCTATCTCATTGTCATTACAGGTTTCGAGTTGGAACTCTCTTATGACTATCAATTCGATGAAGTTAAGTTCATCATTCGTACTTACACGTACCATCCAACTAGTACCATCTTCGTCGCAAAACAATTCCTACCACCTTGCTTCCGGTTTGCTGGGCTGCCGTCGCACTTCATCCTGGTTCTTAAAGCCAAGCAGATCGCCGATCAGAAAACAAACGCGCCATATGTATGCTCATTCAAGCATTAATGTTGATACATCCCGGTGGAATTGAGCATCGGCGGGAAAGAAGAAGCGAACGGGTCAGAGTGGCAGCGATTGCAGGGAAGTCAGTTCTGCAACTTATGAGAAATTTATATCCCCCTGCTTATTCATTATTCACTGGGATTTCTTCTCGTCTTTTTACTTTGCTCCCGTGCAGAAGGTAAGGCGACGTGTCTGTAGCAATAAGGGGAATCTCTCTCCGTTCATGCGTGCTGTGAGAACATGTAGGAGGAAAGCGGATTAGGTAGTAGGGCAGAATTTAGGACACACGGAAGCAGGTTTTTGTTTTTCGTGCTGGGCAGCAACCTTAAGGGGATCTAAATTGCATTTTCTTCTGAGACTTGCCGTAAATCTTTTCCCTGCGAAAGTGGTTGGATGGCACTAAAAAAAAATGGATGATCTGCGTACGAAAGTTCAGATCATGCAGTTTCGAGGGGAGGAAAGTTGGGTAATAACTCACACCGAGTTTAGTGCTCTCGAAGCCAAAGTAATCTAACTTTATTAAACATTAATGACGTCGCAATTGAAGTGCGACTATGGACTATGGGGAAGTTAGATGAGGGGACAATTGCTTTGCAAAGGGTTCGAGGAAGGAGTTTTTAGCATGAGTTTTATTAAATTTGCTTTAAAGCTGTGACAGCGTCGTTCAATCTAAGGTGAGTGGTGTTTAAATTTTCCCTCTCATTTAACATCATCTGTTCGTTACATAAGCTGCCTAGAATGCGGAAGTCGTAAACAGTGACGGTGTAAATGTGTTCTCGTGTTATGCATTAATGTTTTCTTAACTTATTTTTGACACTTTGAACTCTCGCCATCATCACCTTAAAACGCAACATCTCCGTAACTTTCGCACCAATGGCAGTCTCTGAGTCGAAAGAATTTAAAACACGTTGGAGGAACAGCGACGGCGAGAGGAAGACGTCGGCAAAAGAGGTGATAATGTTGATAAATTAATAGCCCTCATAATTTTATATGGTTATTAATATTTCAAACACCGGGAGATCGTCGTTCGTCGTGCTAAACATCGAACATAAAAACGAACTTCAAATCCATAGCAAAACTCAAGCTGCTGCACCCATTCTGGTAATAGCCTGGTACGTTAGACGCAGCATGTCGCCTGGATTCCAGTTCATTTTTCTTAGACCGAAAAAGACGGCGACGTCGACGAGCTCCCCCTTTTCCGTGCGGATAATCTTGTTCATTTTTTCCATTTGGATCTTTGCATGGTGCATCTCTCTGAATTCATAAGCATTTTGGAACACGCGGGACACGGGATTATCATTAGCAGAGAGGAGTAGCATGTCGCAGCAGCCAGCGAGCTCGTGGCAGGGGGCAAAAAGTTTCATAAACATTCATAAAGCATGTTTGATACTTTTTGATGCTAATTATGCTTGTGGCTAATCGGCTTCCCTTTTTCGACGCCGAAGCCTTCTTTGGTTAATCCTCAGGGCTCCGCGTGAGGTTTTTGCGTGCTCTTTGTGCCAGTGGCTGTGTGCCAGAAATTTTCATAAGGAAAGAGCGGTCAGTTTGATCTCGTTGAAATCATCGAGCGAATGTTGCTTAATGACTTTTTTGACAGCCATGGATTAGAATCCTGCGTAAAGTTAAGGCCAACCATTGAACAAAATGGGTTGTTATTTAGTTGAGTTGGACTAGGATGCGTTGATGATAAACATCCCTATGGAGCCCCTGTTGCCGCTGGGCACACTGCTCCAGGTTTGAGTTCTTCGTTCCACGGCTGTCAATGAACGACTAACACTTCGATAACGGCTGTCAACGACGAAAAGTGAGGATGAATGCAATCTTCAAAGTACATTAGTTCAGAGTGAAATAATAGTGAAAACGAAAGTGTTACTAAAATAGTTAGTAGGAATCGATTATTATTCAATTCAATATTATTAATCAATTTATTATTCAACATGAAACAGTGGAATTAACATAGGCAATGCATTTTATTAACACGAGTGAAGTTTTGAATTGCCAGAACACCGAGAGTGTTGGTTATAACCGTATATCGAAACCTTAACATTTGTACATTATTAAACTTATTTGCAGTTTAAAGCTGCACTAGGCTGCAGCAGGTGAATTGAAGTGACAAATCAAAAATCAAATCAAAATCAAATCAAAATCAAATCAAAATCAAATCAAAATCAAATCAAAATCAAATCAAAATCAAATCAAAAATCAAATCAAAATCAAATCAAAATCAAATCAAAATCAAATCCAAAATCAAATCAAAATCAAATCAAAAATCAAATCAAAATCAAATCAAAATCAAATCAAAATCAAATCAAAATCAAATCAAAATCAAATCAAAATCAAATCAAAATCAAATCAAAATCAAATCAAAATCAAATCAAAATCAAATCAAAATCAAATCAAAATCAAATCAAAATCAAATCAAAATCAAATCAAAATCAAATCAAAATCAAATCAAAATCGAATCACAAATCAAATCAAAATCAAATCAAAATCAAATCAAATCAAATCTAAATCCAAATCCAAATCAAATCAAAATCAAATCCAAATCAAATCAAATCAAATCAAAATCAAATCAAATCCAAAATTCAAATCAAAATCAAATCAAAATCAAATCAAAATCCAAATCAAAATCAAATCAAAATCAAATCAAAATCAAATCAAAATCAAATCAAAATCAAATCAAAATCAAATCAAAATCAAATCAAAATCAAATCAAAATCAAATCAAAATCAAATCAAAATCAAATCAAAATCAAATCAAAATCAAATCAAAATCAAATCAAAATCAAATCAAAATCAAATCAAAATTCAAATCAAATCAAATCAAAATCAAATCAAAATCAAATCAAAATCAAATCAAAATCAAATCAAAATCAAATTAAAATCAAATCAAATTAAATCAAATCAAATTCAAAATTAAATTAAAATTAAATTAAAATTCAAATTAAATTAAATTAAAATTAAATTAAAATTAAATTAAAATTAAATCAAAATCAAATTAAAATTAAATCAAATTAAATTAAATTAAATTAAATTAAAATTAAATTAAAATTAAATTAAAATTAAATTAAATTAAATTAAATTAAATTAAATCAAAATTAAATTAAAATTAAATTCAAATTAAATTAAAATTAAATTAAAATTAAATTAAAATTAAATTAAATTAAATTAAATTAAATTAAATTAAAATTAAATTAAATTCAAATTAAAATTAAATTAAATTAAATTAAAATTAAATCAAAATTAAATTAAATTAAATCAAAATTAAATTAAAATTAAATTAAAATTAAATTCAAAATTAAATTAAAATTAAATTAAAATTAAATTAAATTAAATTCAAAAATTAAATTAAAATTAAATTAAAATTAAATTAAAATCAAATCAAAATCAAATCAAAATCAAATCAAAATCAAATCAAAATCTAAATCAAAATCAAATCAAAATCAAATCAAAATTCAAATCAAAATCAAATCAAATCAAATCAAAATCAAATCAAATTAATCAAATCAAAATCAAATCAAATCAAATCAAACTCAAATCAAATCAAAATCAAATTAAAATCAAATTAAATTCAAATCAAATCAAATCAAAATCAAATCAAAATCAAATCAAAATCAAATCAAATCAAATCAAATCAAATCAAAATCAAATCAAAATCAAATCAAATCAAATCAAATCAAATCAAAATCAAATCAAAATCAAATCAAATCAAATCAAAATCAAATCAAAATCAAATCAAAATCAAATCAAAATCAAATCAAAATCAAATCAAAATCAAATCAAAATCAAATCAAAATCAAATCACGGAGAGGCTCAAGATAAACAAAATAGCGCTAGTACCATATGAAATTTCCTGAAAAATCTAATGATCTGTTTAAACTACCGCACGTTTCTGTGAACGAAGATATGGCTGGTTTTACCCTACTTCCCCTTGTATTCTTGAATAGTTTATAGATTTTTTTGCTCGGAGTAGCTCAAGATCAACCAAATAGGGCTAATCCTCTGTAAAATTTCCTGAAAAATTGAATAGAAGTTATTTCATTTTACGCACTGCTCTGTGGACAAAAATATGGCGAATTTCACCCCACTTCCCCTTATATTATTGAAAAATTTTAGATATCTTTGCTCGGAGTCGCTCAAAATCAACAAAATAGGACTAGTTCTATATGAAATTTCCTGGAATATCAAATAGAAGTTGTTTCAACCACCAGACGGCTCTGTGCACAAAGATATTGCTGATTTCTTCCCTAGTTTAACCTATTTAGTTGAATTATTTATCCCAAAAATATAAGAGGAAGTGGGATAAAATCAGCTTAATCTGGAAAACGCAACGATCCATACAAATGAAACTTAAGGCCCATACAAAAAACGTGACAGAGGGGGGGGCGGTGTTATAAAAGGTCACTTTTTGCGTGACGTAATTATTGGACGTTCCCTTATAGGAAAAATGCTTTAAATTTATTGCCTACTAGCTGAACCGGTGCGAGCTTTGCTTCGCGTGGAACTAAATGAACAAAATTATAATAGATCTGACGCTTTTCTGTTTTTTTAGAAATGAATTGTGTTAAAATATTTTCGCTTGCTAATGTGTATAATTTCTGCAAAATTTAACGTAGTTGTGTATTTTTAATTATGG
>JASCZW010020527.1:0-12109 GCA_034211315.2 Aedes japonicus
AGCTGAATGTTTCTCCTGTATTCAGTGTTAACTGAATTTGAATTGGTAACAGACCCTCTCGAAACGATGTCTGCCGCGAAAGTTTTATGAATGCCACTAGAAATTAATTTGGTTTTAATATGGCACCAAGAGGAACCAATACGTTTCATATTCTAGTCAGGTTTATAAGAATCTACTCAGCTAGTTTACAACGACCTTAAATCCTTTTCTTCTTAAATTCCTTTTTCTCCTATCAAAGGTTTTATTTCGACTTTGTGAACTCGTAAGATGATGTTTTGAAATGCCGTTTTAGGACTCATTCATATTATCTTATTATGGTCAGTTGAAAAAACATTTTAAAACCATTTTGCCTCCAGTAAATGTATTAAAACGCAAATTGGTTTTATAGTAGTCATTGCGAAGATAAATTGGGTTTTTGGCAAAACTGTGATTTTTTTCCAATCGCCATATTGAAATATAAGAAATAATAAAAATGTGGGAAAACAAATGCACTAAAATGTAAATGTAATGCAAATGAAGTGTAGATCGGAGACCAATTTAGCCATAATAAATTCTATCAGTTTTCCAGGAAATTCCTGGTTGGTTTTTTTAATGTATTTGTTAGAATTTTGTTTTTGCTGTTGTTAACTCGCATTATTTTCGAGGCGCCTAAATCTTTAGCTCTTATGGTGCCAACATTCACCAAAAAATTAAATGCGCATATGATTTGAAGCATGAGATGCTGCAAAAAAACTCAATTTGTTTTGGATATTTTGCTTTCAAACAAAAGTGCCCGCAACACTAGGACTTTTTTACTAGATACTAGCTGAACCCGGTGTGAGCGCTGCTACGCTTGCAACTGAATCAATAAAAGTTTAATAGAACAGGTACGTTCATGGATGTTTTTTGGAATGAGCTTTTCTTGACTAAAAAGGGGTTCAAACTTCTATCACAACATGCTTCTTGCCCGAGCAATACACATTTTGAGTTTAAGTTACCTGAATAACTCTAATGTTTGATTGAACTTGATGTTCCATTTATATGATAGCCCCCCTCCCAGAGAGAGGAGGGGTCTCAATCTACCATAGAAACGTTTCTAGCCTTCACAAACCTCTACCTGCAAAATTGGGTTCTATTTGCTTGATTAATTCTCAAGTTATGAAGAAATTCCCGCTTCAGAGGGCGGAGGGGTTTCAACCCATCATAAAAGTATATCATGTGTTCCATTTGTATGGGCCCCCTCTTTCAAGGGTCAGAGCGGTCTGAAGCCACCATAGAAACATTTCGTGCCTTTAATAACTTCTACCTGCTAAATCTGGTTCCAATTACATGATTAGCTCACGAGTTATGCCTAAATTTGTGTTTTATTTGTATGAGCCCTCCAGAGAGAAGAGGGGTCTCAAACGACAGTAGATTTATTCTTTGTCTCCAAAACCCCCATATGACAAATTTGGTTCCATTTACTCTATTGATTCTTGAGTTATGCAAAAATGTCAGCTTCATTTGTATGAAAGCCACCCTTTTTCGAACCATTATAGAAACATTTCTTGTAAAGATTTGATAGATAAGCTCTCTAGTTATGAAAAAAATGTGTTTTATTTGTATGGAAGCCCCCCTTTCCAGAGAAGGAAGAGGTCTCTAACTATCATAAGAACCTTTGCCGGCCCCAAATACTCCTCCATACAAAATTTCACGACAGACAGACAGACAGACAGATTATTTACTGCAAAAATGATTTAGAAGAGCAGAGAATCGAACAAAGCAGAACAACGAAAACCAACCACCATACCACAGTGAAGTTTGGCCGTATGCTGGTTCTTATGGCAGCCAGTAGGTTTTATGAAGGTTCTCTAGTGGTCATAACAGCTTTCACTAGAATATTATCAAAATCTTTATAATCCATTAGAGGTTTTATTAACTTGTTTTCACAACCATCTCTAGAGTGGACCACTTTGTACAAATTTCGGTTTTAAAGACAAAGTCAGCTTTGAATGTATTTTTATCAACAAAGCCGGGAGGAGTGCTATACGGCTGGAATAAAACAGAAATTGTTACTGCGGAGTCCTGTTTATTGCGCCATACTTGTTGCACCAGCAATTTGGCCAGCACATGGATTACAAAAACAAACCCAAAGAGTCGTAAGGCCTATGCTCATTTCTGTAGTAGATGCTTCACTTCGTCCACGGTTAGCTCGTTGGTGTGGCTGAATCCCGTTCTCCAGCAAGAAGGTATTATTATATTAGTAGGCTGCAACCGCGTCGCTATGCATTGTTTATTATCTGTTACTTGATCACGAATAAAATTTTCACTCCACTGTGTTACATTCATCAGAACAGACCGCTTTTCTTATTGACTCTACAATAGGATCTCGTCGGATGTCGAATTCCCAAGTAAATCAAGACGCGTGATGGCTTGATTGATATTGCTGTCTTCCAAGCAGGGATGCCATATTCACAGACATGTCTGTAAATCTGCAGACTTTTCATTTTTATTGCAGACTTTTTTAACGATGCAGACATTTAGCAGACATTTTATGTATGTTGCAGACTTTTACAGACATTTGAAATATTTTTTTTAAATTTCATATAAAGGTATTTTCTTACGTTCGGATTTAAAACGTACGAGGATCTGAACAGTACAGTATATGCGGCAAAAAGCTTTGTTGTAATATTCTGAAATATCGTAGGTATCATTTAAAGTAGAAATCCTTGAAGAAACGAAACCGGAGGGCCACTTGGAGGCACAATGGGCCTGGAGATAAGTATCGTATAGGCCCTTTCCGAGGGTAACATAGAGTCCCTACTTGTGTAGTGTTCAATCCCACGCGTGTTCAAACCCATGCGAAAAATCACTGTCAAAGCGTTGGTAATATTGGTCCTTTGCTATTAAGTCACAACGAAAATCAAGGTTCACAACAATACAAATCATATTTGAGAAATTTAGAGACTTCCTCGAAAAAAAAAACTTCTCCTATGGTCAGGTAGAAACTTCTCAGAAGTATTGTGAGCAACCAAGATCATACTTACCAGAATTTCAAGACAGAACTTCTCCAAGAATCAGGAGAGGACTTATCAGAGCTTCAAAAAGAAGTGTAGGGAAGAGGACTTCTCTGAAGTTTGGCATTTTTCAGAGGTTTTGGAGTTCTTTCCAGAAATTAAAGTTGAACTTCCCAGAAGTTCAGAAAAAACATTCCCAAATTTCCAGGAAGGGCAACTCACCCATAATTTATCAAAAAACAGGAAAAAAAATCTTTACGACGATGTGTCTCTGAGGAAAGAACTTCTCTCAAGTTCAGGATAAATTCCCAGAAGTTCCGGAAGAAATTTTCTCAAAGGAGTTTTCTTTCAGAGGGAAAAAAATCGAAACTTCCTAGAGAGCATTGATGGGGTTCTTCCTTCTAATTTGAGCACGAATTTCCCAATAGTTCCGGAACAAACTTCTCCAAAGTTCTGGAGAAAACTTCCCAAAAGTTCTGATGAGGACTTATCAAAAGTTTAGGAAGAAACTTCAAGAACAAATTTAAGGAATTTTCCTAAAAATTTTGGAATAAAATTTTACTCTGCAGTTCCGAATGGGACCAATTAGAAGTTTGGAAAGAATAAGCTCAGGAAAAACTTCCCGAATTTCAGGAAGAAGCCTACCAGAGAGGGCACTACATGTAGGGTCAAGAAGGATATTTTCAAAAAATTATTAGAGACCTCCTCAGAAGTTCACAAGAGGACTTCTCAGAAGTTGCGAAGGGACCAAAACTTCAGTTGGAACTACCCAGAAGTGCTAGAGAGCTTTCCTAAAGTTCCGAATCGAACATTCCAGCATTTCTGAATGAGAACTTCTCGAAGTTCACAAAACCCCAGAAGTATTGGTAGATTCTTTTGATAAAATCAGGAAGAAACTTTCCAGGAGTATAGGGGATCTTTCTAGTAGTTCAAGCAGGAATTTCTCAGACATTCAGGCAACAAACTTCCTGAAGTTCAGGCAAATACTCCCTGAAGTTCAGAAGATATTATTTTGGCAGTTCAGAAAAGAACTTCTCAGAAGTTCAGGAAGAAACTTCCAACAAATTAAGATGATTTTCCAAGAATTTCTGGAGAGTACTCCTGGAAAGTAGTTCAGGATAGGACTTATCAGAAGTTTAGAAAGTACTATGTTCAGGAAAAAAGTTACCAAATGTTTCTGGAAGGTAAGGTTGAGTTCTTATATGTGAATTTCGAAGAAAATAAGGAGTGGCTGCCAAGAAGTTCATGAAGAATTTTGCCTGAAGTTCAGGAGGAAACTTCCCAGAATAAAGCAAAGAGCCTTGCAGAAGATCAGAAGAGAGTTTCCCTGAAATTTAAGAGATAATCACTGACTAACCGTAGAAGCAATCTATACAAAAATCATTCATATGACCATAATGATATTGATGATCATGAGTGATGTTTACACCATATTAAAATATGGTACACACCATCAACGGTTATTGTTGAATCAAAAAAAAAGTCAGTTGATTTTATCAAATGAAAATTGTGATTTAAAATACAAAACGGGTAAGAGCGTTACAGGGGAATAAAAACTATAGAAAATTGTGTCATCTATGCGAATGCTTCAAGCTTCAGTGTCACTTTAAAAATATGAAACAATAGTGTAAGGTTGTAACAATCCAAGAAATAGATGCAGACATGTTAACATAATCACAAAAATAGCGATAATGACATAACTCGCTCTCTTATTACGTCATTTCGTTGAAACAAGTCAAATTTTCTAAAAAAATTACAGACTTTTATAGACATTCCCAGACATTTCAAATCTTTATCACAGACATTTGAAAAAAAATATCTGGCATCTCTGCTTCCAAGGGCTCCAAGGTTTCTCGATTCTTGTGTGGAATGGTTTCCAAAGAATTCTTCCAAATTAGAACAGCATTTGTGAATTGGTAATCGTCGTCCACTCAGCGGTTTTATCGTTGGTGAGTTGTTCTGTACACATCAGGGTTTCTACGATTGGTGATGCATAGTTAAATTCAACTACAGATGGTAGGGTAACCGCATGAATATCGTTAAATTCCGTTGATTTTTTAAAACATACTATTTGTCCCTCTCAAAAGCACATCAATAGCATTGCATCAAACTAAATTTCGGACTGAATAGGAAACTATTTTTTTTATTATTCTTTTATATTCGTCATGGCAATGGATCGCCATGTTAATACAGAACTAGGAAAAACTAGTCGAACCCCTAGGTAAAATTTCTTATTCTGAGATATTCGACCGAAAAACTTTTGTCATGTGACACCTTTAAAATAACTGTGGCCAGAAACAACTGTGTTTCTTAGAATAATCAACAGAGACCATCAATCTTTCCTTAAAAAACCATCTTTATCAAACCACTACAAGAAATGGCCATTATAAATCAAGATGCAACCAGCCAGTAATTAAATGCCATCAGCCTTATCCCTCAAGATACGGCAACAACAAAAAAATCTCTCCGCAGTGGACCATAACTCACAATCAACCTTTGTGTTCCGTACTGATCCAGGAGGCCCAAGCCAGAAACGGAAGAGCAACCCTTTTTTCTTGGCCACTTCCTTTTCGGTAGGAGCTCGTCATGCATCTTATAAAACCAATCTACCGGCGGCGCCATTGCGCCACTCCTGCCACAACCCGGTGGGATTAGTTTTATGGCCTCGGCAATTCATTTGCATTAAAATTGCCTGTTGTTACTTCATTAAATGACCTGACGACGACGACCGGGATCGCGGGTTGGTGAACAGAAGAAAGGGTGACCGGTTTTTTTTCTTTGTGTGTGTGCATCTGTCCCTAAGGTTTGGTGTGATTTTAAAAGAATTTCTAATTAATGACGGTGCTATTTCTTACCGGATGGGGTTGGAATTTGCGTTCGTTGAGATGATTACGATGCTCTTTCTCTTATTCTCTATTCCTGGTGGAAGCTCATTGGCATAATGGACGAATGGGGCAACATTAAGGAGTTCAGTGTCATCATGGAAAATGCACGATTATTACCTGACGAAAATGAAGATTGATGGCGTGCGCAAGGGTGTGATTAGTCCTTGTTCTAAAGTATTAGGACAGTGTCGACAATTACTAGACAACTTCAGTTTTTGAACTGAAAACTGAAATTGTTTACCAATTCCTAACATTATTCTGGAATTTGAATGCGTTAAATCATCATCCATAAGTTACATCATCGATGGCGATTACATATTCAAACGTTACATTATTGGCAATGATGCTAGATAACTAAGAGAGTGCTATCGAAAGCACGTCACAGAATCTCACTCGACCAAAGATTTCTTCATGTTGCATTCCTTCGCCCAATACTACTATTACTTTACAACACGACAAAACAAATAAGAACTGCCAACACTCTGCATTCCTCATTGTAAGTGACCATCCTTCCCTCATATGCCGTCCACTTCCTCCTCAAGAATGTCAACAATGCGTATCTTGAACCCCTACGATATGCATGGATAGGTAGAGACAATCATCAAATCGAAAGTAAACCAGCATTGTATCATTCCGATCCTACAAACTGGAGAAGCCATTCACTCAATTAGCCGAACCGAAACTGGCCAAAAGGCCAGCTTCTTAGAACATTCTTAGCATTTGTAAGTCATTGCCTTCTGTCAACTTCTGAAGGCGCTTGTATAACAAACCTCTTCTATTCTCATTTCACTGATAACAAACCCCCCATTCCATCGTTCCATAAATATACTTGGCCCACAGCCAAACCACCCACCCCACAGACCTTATGTATACATAATAAAGTGAGCAGTCGGAGCAACAGCAGCAGAAAAAAAAACAACATTCTCGAGTCTCTCATTTGGCAGTCAGTGTCTGCCTTTTTAAGCCGAGAGCAGTAGGCGTGGTGGGAAGCTCGTTCGCTCGGTCGGTCGGTCGCTCGGTCGTCGGTGGGAAAATTTTATCGACTTCGAGGCGGAGCTTTTCGCTTTTCGCTTTCTTGGCCTCTGTTTACTTTGGTGCTGTGCTGGCTGTTGACGGTTGTCTTTTGCGCTTGCAGCCAATTTTGGTTGATTTGCTCTTTCGGCAAGCTTTGCTGTCACTGAGACGGTCGTTATGGCGATGGTGATGTCGTTGGGTTTGGCCATATTCAAAGAACAAAAAGGTTTCTATATTGAAGACTATGTGAAGATATAGGGTGAAGAAAAACAATAAGGCGAATTCAGCAGGAAAATACTACACGAAAATATGATAAAACGTTTCTTCACTGAAAGTTAATTTTAGTTTGTATTACAAAATCGAAAGTAATACTCACAAATCCATTCGTTGTTTCCTGCAACGAAACTGATTTGTTCTTTTAATGAAGATACATTCGTAATTAATGACACACGCGCAACTGTCAAAAGCACGAGGCTTTTGCGACACAGGTAGAACATTTGTACATTGTAACGAACGAATACAAAGACCTACGAATATTTGGTCACAAATTTGCAAGAAACGTCTCTCTGGTGGTTGCATGAAGGACTGACAGATCTACTTTATCGACTCAAAATGTATTGATCAAAAAAAACGCAACCACATGGAGTTGTCCAGCGTTTTTTTAATGTTTCTGACGTGGGGTTCGAACCTAAATAATTGGAAAGTGCTGATTTTGAATCCGTGGTTGATCTTACTAGGCCACGCTGACTCGTGAGAACAAGTTTGAATAATGAGCATGAAGCTATAGCTCTCGACAGCACTTTAATTTTTATTTTGTGTTAGATAAATTATCCTCGCTCATACCAGCAGAAACACCATCATGCATGAGTACGGTATTAAAGAGAAACAGTGATTGGCTGGTTATCACGAAGTTCATTTCGTGCATTTTACAAAAAGTTGTAATGATATCATTTCACCAGATAAAAAGCATTATGAATGCTTCATACAATATACGAGACATTTGTTCTATGTACAAAAGCCATGTTTACGAAACGCGTGAGAGCTACTTTACGAAAATAAATTTTCAGTGTGAATACCTTCGACAACTAACCACGACCACAAGATTTACACATCCTAGGAAAATCATATGTGTCTTAAATGTAAACACCAAGTTAAAATACGTGCTCAGGCTTTGATTTTTGTAAATTAACGTCATTGTTATTGTTTGATATATTAAAAGATTTGAAGTTACACTACCGTGCAAGAGTATAAGGCTACCATCGAAAAATTCGTTGTTTTATAATTGGGATTTTTTTCTATTGGGCTCAACAGCATTTAATGATCCGGGCTTGTATTTAAACTAGAAAATAGATTATTTTGTTAGTATTTATTCAAAAATACTGAAAATATTGCGACACATCACACCAGGTCTTTTCATCAAATTGTCTTCCTGGAGCTTTGTTGATTGCAGAGCAAATTCACGAAAGACTCTCGAACAATTCTTGAATTGTTTCAGTTAAGAGATTTTCCCAAGTTCTTTTCAGACTCCCGAACAGCTATTTTTTACTAATCCGTGGTTATTCTTCATCTGCCAGTCGCGCTTATCCCATAATAATTCCATCGGGTTGACGTCAGCCTTCCTAAGGTAGTGGGGTCAATTCTGACCCATGGCGCAACTTAAATGCACGCTATCTTTTTTTTTTGTAACCAATCGGGCAAAAAAATTTTGTAACCAATCGGGCAAAAACTGCTGTGAGCATATAATAGTCTTTTGCTTGTCACATTCTCATCTGTTTCTTCAAACGGGTGAAAAAGGACGTTTCTCTTCTTAAGTAAGCGAAAATTTCGGTCTCTGGTTTAAGGTTGTAGTCTAAGTTGTAGTGCAAAAAAGTGATTTTACAAATGACCTAAGGTCAATATTGACCCGGATCTCAACCCTTCGTAGAATTTCGAAATTTTAACTTAGAGTCAATGTTTATGCACCATTTAAAAAGTTTTTGCCAGAAAAATGCATTGGAACAAAAAAAAACAAAAACTGGTTCCGGTTACAATGTCCCCCGGGAATTTGCTACAAAGGAAAGCAAGTTTCACTTTGACTGGAATGCCTTTAAAACATTCCAGACTCATTTTAGTGAATTGGCGTCTTGAGCGAAGTTTCTCAGTAAAGGGCGATACGGTCAAAATTTGGTCAATATCAACTTGACGTATTTCTTTCAATTTTGCATTTAAAAAACCTGAACACCCCTCATTTTGAAGGTGTGTGTGTGTAGAATGTTGCTCCTATTTTGATTTTGGAATTCACTCTTCAGTTGTCAAAATGCCGTCCAAGCAAGAAGAGCAGCGTATCAAAATTTTGCTCGCGCATCGCGAAAATCCGAGCTACTCGCACGCAAAGTTGGCAAAATCGCTAAAAGTTGCCAAATCAACCGTTAGAAATGTAATTAAAGTGTTTGGGGAACGTTTGTCGACAGCCAGGAAGTCTGGATCGGGGGGAAATCGAAAACCGGAAGCCGCTGAGACGACAAAGAGAGTTGCCGGTAGTTTCAAGCGAAACCCTAACCTATCTCTCCGAGATGCCGCAAATAAGCTGGGTGTATCGTCTACAACCGTGCATCGAGCCAAAAAACGAGCCGGACTATCGACTTACAAGAAGGTAGTGACTCCAAATCGCGATGATAAACAAAATACGACGGCCAGAGCGCGATCCCGGAGGCTGTACACGACGATGCTGACGAAGTTTGACTGCGTGGTAATGGACGACGAAACCTACGTCAAAGCCGACTACAAGCAGCTTCCGGGACAGGAGTTTTATACGGCAAAAGGAAGGGGAAAGGTAGCAGATATTTTCAAGCACACGAAACTGTCAAAGTTCGCAAAGAAATATCTGGTTTGGCAAGCCATCTGTACCTGTGGCTTGAAAAGCAGCATTTTCATAGCTTCCGGGACTGTCAACCAAGAAATTTACGTAAAAGAGAAAGTAGTAAAAGAATAAACGTCTGCTGCCTTTCCTGAAGAAACACGGTTGTTCCGTGCTGTTTTGGCCGGATTTGGCATCTTGCCATTACGGTAAAAAGGCCATGGAGTGGTACGCCGCCAACAACGTGCAGGTGGTTCCCAAGGACAAGAACCCTCCCAACACGCCAGAGCTCCGCCCAATTGAGAAATACTGGGCTATTGTCAAGCGGAACCTAAAGAAGACCAAAAAAACTGCTAAGGACGAGCAGCAGTTCAAGGCAAACTGGCTTTCTGCGGCGAAGAAGGTGGACAATGTGGCTGTACAAAATCTGATGGCAGGGGTCAGGCGTAAGGCCCGGCAATTCGGATTTGGAAAAGCGGAAGCCTAACTGAATATTTTTCCTGAATTTTATACTAATTGAACTTGAAAAAGAAATTTAATTTGATTTTTTAAATAAACGATTTCACCGATTTACACGCGTTTTCCCTTGACCAAATTTTGACCGTATCACCCTTTACGTAACGAATCGTCTTTTGATATTATCATATTAGTTCCAAATCGTGCTGCAGTCCATCTATGCCCAATGAAGCTCTAGAGAAGTGCCATCTTCTGCAAAGTTGTTTGAGAAAGTAAAATTAAAACATTCTCTATAATCATATTAGTTACAGGTCGTACCGCAGCGATGGCGCTGCACCTTACTTTTCCAAATAAAGCTCTAAAGAGATGCCGTCTTCAGCAAAGCTCTCAATATATCATTTGTCGTCTTTTAAGATTATCAGATTAGTTCCCGATCTTGCTTCAGAGATGGCGCTGAGGACTATCTTTGCTAAACCAAGCTCTAGAGAGATGCCGTCTTGGACAAAGTTTCTCGGTTTGCCATCGGTCGTCTTTTGACATTACAATATTAAGTCCAGGAAAATGGAAAATTCATACAAAAAAAATTGAAGGTCCATACAAAAACCGTGACAGGGGGGGGGGGGGGTTATTAAAAGTCACTTTTTGCGTGACGTAATTAATGGACGTCCCTTATCTGTCTTAGCTTTTTTCATCACCATCCGAAAGAAGTCCATTTTTTTGTAAAATATATCAAAACACTTAAGCCCTTTTCAAATGGTATTCTTGATAATTTTTGAAAAAAATAAAGTATGCAAAATTGCTTGAAAGGAAATAATCTACACATCCACAAAGTTTCATTGGATTCTTAGAGGGTGCTATCAACCACTGGGTGAGTTGGCATGAAATTCGTCTAATGCAAATTTTTATGTTTTGTGACCCTTCTTTTATTTTATTGAACAGAAATTCACACAACTTTTTTTAGATATGTTTTATAACTTTTTATATCCAATAGCAATGTACATGGGAAATGAAAAAAAATCATGTAAATTTAAGTCTACTTGGATGCACATAAAAATAGCGGTTTGTTTGACCGAAATTTGCGTCTATTCTTAAATTTGTCAAACCTTAAATACTCAAAACGATAACTCATATGACATGACACGAAAATAAGTTGAAGTACACTAAATGAAATCTTCCAAATACTGCCACTGTTAATACAAATGCAAATGCTTCTGATACCAGTTTCATCTCAAGGATCTACACTTCTAAAGATAATGAATACTACGAATTAGGGTTCCATCACTAGTAAATACTTAGAGACTCAAAGATAAATATGACACAATTATATGTTGTAGTGTAGATGCGGTCATGAAATTTAATAAAAACTAGGTTTTTTTGGGCCATAGATTTTTGTGGTGAAAAGTAGTACAATCATTTTGTTCCTTTATCTCCAAATGTTTTTGTTGTCCAAAAGAAATAATTAATTTGAACCAGTGCGTAAAATTTCACCTCGTGCCATTCCAAGCCAAAGGAGGCATACACAACGACATTGTTTGCAACTTTCATGCGCCTTACAACAATACTTGCAATCTTTCATACAACATTTTTTTAGATTCAGGCATTATCTGACCTAAATTTACACTACTCCATTATTTTCTGCCAAATCTAGCATTCCCTTTATGTACATTATATAGCGTAGAAAATTCCATGTTTCTTTTTATCTGTGTAGTTGTGTCATATTTGTTTACAAATATTATTTGTTGTAATATTCATTATTTTTGGGAGGGAAGATCGACCTTGATAAATACACTTTTAAGAATAATGTACATTACGAGTGATGTAATCTTTTTAACAAGTAAATACTTAAAGACTCAAAGGTTAATATGACTCAATAGAGTCAATAGAACATACACTGTTTATTATGTTTTGTTAAATCAGGCACATGTAACTGGAACGGCACATCA
>JASCZW010020528.1:0-12112 GCA_034211315.2 Aedes japonicus
GACAGACAGACAGACAGAAATTCATTTATATATATACTAGCTGAACCCGGTGCGAGCCTTGCTACGCATGCAACAAAATGAATGAAAATTTAATAGAACCTGCTCATTTCTGTTGTTTTTGTGAATGCATCTGGTTAAAATATTTTCGTTTACTAATGTAATTTCTGAAAAAAAAAAACAAAGATTTATGTTTTTAATTAAACTTTTGGATCGGTAGTTTCTATAGGTCTTTCTTTCTGCGTAGAAGCATTTCATTGACAAAAAAATGTATCATCAAACGAAGCCGTATCCTGTCAGTTTGAATCTAATTTTCCCATGCATAACCTTTGATCAACTTCTTGTGCATAATGTAGCACTGAGAGTAACTCAAGCATCCCCATTCTTGGCTAAGCAGGGGTCAAACTTCTATCAGTACATGCTTCTTACCCTAGATATACACATTTTGAGTTTAAGTTGCATGGATAATTCTCATGTTTGGTTCCAATTTCTGTTCCGTTTGTTTGTGAGGCCACCCCCCCTCCCCTTCCAGAGAGATGAGGTCTCAAACCACCTTAGAACCTCTTGTCTAAAACTCCCCACATGCCAAATTTGGTTCCATTTGCTTGATTGGTTTTCGAGTGATGTAGCAATTTGTGTTTCATTGGTGTGGGAGCACCTCCTTCCAGATGAGGGAGGAGTCTCGAATCATCAAAGGACCTTCACCGACTCCAAAAATCCCAGCATAAAAAATCCGGACATACAGCATACAAATTTTCCAGCCAAACTGCATACAAATTTGCATAGCAGTAGGCATAGTTCTCATGTTTGTTTGAAATTTATGTTTCATTTTTATGAGGACCCCGCTTTTCAAAGAGAGGAGGGCTTCAAACTACAATAAAAACATTTCTTGCCTTCAAAAAACACGCCTATACCAAATTTGGTTCCATTTGCATGATTAGTTCTCGAGTTATGCAGAAATTTGTTTTTCATTTGCATGGGAGCCCCCTTTCCAGAGGGTGGCGGGGTCTCAAGAAACCATAGAAACATATCTTGTCTCCAAAAACTCCCACATGCTAAATTTGGTTTCCTTTGCTTGATTAGTTCTCGAGTTATGCAGAAATGTGTGTTTCATTTGTATGGGAGCCCCCCCTTCCAGATAAGGGAGGGGTTCCAGACTATCATAAGAACCTTCTACGACCCCAAAAAACCCCTCCACGCAAAATTTCACGCCGATCGGTTCAGTAGTTTTCGATTCTATATGGTTCAGACAGACAGAAATTCATTGTTATACATATAATAGCTGCGTCCGGTGATTTGATTCGATTTGCTTGTTTAGTTCTCGAGTTATGAAGTAATTTGTGTCTTATTTGTATGAGAGCCTCCCTTCCTGAGAGAGTAGGGGTCTTAAACAATCATAAGAACCTTCTACAGCCCCAAAAACCACTTCATATAAATTTTCTCGTTGGTCGGTTCAGAACTTTCCGAGTCTATAAGGGTCTGACAAACAAACAGACAGACAGAAATTCATTTTTATGCATATAGAAATCTATCCTCCAAAAACCTCCATATGCTAAAAGTGGTTCGATTTACTTGATTAGTTCTCCAGTTATGCAGCAATTTGCTTTTTATTTGTATGCGAGCAACCCCCCCCCCCCCTTTCAAAATGGGGAGGGGTATTGAACTTCCATGAAAATATTTCTTGCCTCCAAAAACCTCAACATGCCAAATTTGGTTTTATTTGCTTCATTGGCTCTCGAGTTATGCTAAAAATTATGTTTCATTTTTTTGGAAGTCTCTCCTTTCAGAAGGCGGAGGGGTCTTAAACCATCTTAGAAACATTTGTTTCCTTCAAAAACCTCCATTTGCCAAATTTGGTTCCATTTGCTTGATTTATTCTTGAGTTATGCAAAAATTCGTGTTTCATATATATTAGAGACCCCTTTTTCAGTGAGCGGAGGAGTCTCAAACCACAATAGAAACATTTCTTGCCTTCGAAAAACTCCACACGCCAAGTTTGGTTCCATTAACTTGATAAGTTCTCGAGTTATTCAGAAATTTGTGTTTCATTTGTATGGAAACCCCCCCTTTGGCCCATTCCAGATGGCAGAGGAGTCTCAAACCTCTATAGATACAGTTCGCTCCTCCAAAAACCTTCAGATGTAAAATTTGGTTCCATATGCTTGATTAGTTCTCGAGTTATGCATCAAAAATCTCTACATGCCAAATTTGGTTCCATTTGATTAGTTCTCGAGATATATAGAAACTTTTGTTTCATTTATATGAAACCCCCCCCCCCTTCCAGAGAGAGAGGAGGGGTCTCATACTATCGTAGAAACAATCATTGCCTTTAAAATCCCCGCATGCCAAATTTGGTTCCATTTGCTTTATTAGATCTAGAGTTATGCAGAAATTTTAGTTTCATTTGTATGACAGCACCCCTTCTAGGAGAGGGAGGGGTCTCAAACCACCATAGAAAAAAAATTGTCTCCAGAAAACCCCACATGCAAAATTTGGTTCCATTTGCTTGATTAGTTCTTGAGATATGCAGAAAATTCTGTTTCATTTGTATGGGAGCCTCCCTTTTGAGAGAGGAGGGGTCTCTGACCGCCATATAAACATTTATTGCCTCCAAAAACTTCCGCATGCTTAATTTGGGTTCCTTTGCTTGATCAGTTCTCGAGTTATGCAGAAATTTGTGCTTCATTTGTATGGGAGCCCCCTTTCCAGAGAAGGGAGGGTCTCAAACCATCATAAGAACCTTCCCGGTCCCAAAACCTTTTCCATACAAAATTTCACGCTGATCGGTTCAGTAGTTTTCGAGCCTATTAGGTTCAGACAGACAGACAGACAGACAGACAGACAGACAGACAGAAATCCATTTTTATATATATATAGATAGATTTTTAACAATTCCATTACAGAGTAGCCAACTAATAAAAGCTTTGGCAGAACTCCCTTACCTCGATTAATTTATTTATTTTGATTAAAATTAATTTAGATTGATAAAAATTACGAAAATCAGGAAAAATCAGGATTTTTTATCAAAATCTGGAAAAAATGGTAGCTTGTCAGGATTTCAGGCAAAATGCTAAAAAGTCTGAAAAATACTGAAAAATCAGGAACATTGGCATCGCTGCTCAAAGTAATAAAACAAATCAAATATCTTTTCATTGAAATTTTATCTTTGTTGAAAGGACTGATCTACTCTGCTTTTTAGCTTTTCAGGGCTATTCAGATATTATTACATATCAAAATTTTATTTTGCAGTAACAATTCAGTGGCTTTCAGTTACATTTTGTTAATACATATTTTATATTCTATTAAAGCAAGCTTCAACTTGTGCTAGCAATGTGCACAGATCTTCCGGAGTTACTGGAGTGTCTCCAATAACCTTGACGATGTGATACTTTGCTGATCGTAAAGCGGAATCCCATAAACCACCAAAGTGTGGCGCACTCGGGGGGTTGAAATGCCACTGTATTCCGTCCTTAGCTAGATCCCTTGATATGGTTTCGTGATGGCTGCCGTCCTTGAGCAATTTGAGGAGATCTTGCAGCTTTATTTCGAACACCGACAAAGTTGATCCCATTATCCGAAAACATGTCTGTGCACCGGCCACTTCTAGAGATGAACCGTCGGAGAGCTTGCAAAAATCTATCGGTTGTCAAATCGGATACAAGCTCCATATGTACTGCCTTTGTACACATCCAAACAAAAATCGCTACGTATGCCTTGACCACCGGACGCCTTTTTTTTTTTTTTTTTTTTTTTTAGACGGGATGGAAAATCTGCAACCAGACACCTGAAGAACTCAGGGTGTGGGGATGAGGGTGCCAACTCCTCGACCCACTAAAAACCCACCCGTGCCTTAAGCCTTTCTCCCTCCCCGGAAACACCTTTCGGTATTACGGTATTACTACTCCCTTGCACCGCCGAGCTATTCGACATCATGCGGGATAATGCCGAGATAGCCACGGAGGCTTTCTTGCAAGCGTAATCGACGTGGCTGGTAAAGGACAGCTTATCGTCGATCATGACCCCAAGATACCTCAAAGACCTCTTCGATTCAATAGTGCAGTTGCCTGCACTAATCGTGGCAGTATTGCTCCGATTTTCGGTTGTTGACAACCGTGACCTCAGTCTTATGGTGAGCTAGCTCCAGCTTTTGGAGCGCATCCATCTCTCCACTATGCCGATGGAGTGTGAGGCCGTCAGCTCCACCTCCTCGATGGATTCACCACATATTTCAGGGTGATGTCGTCTGCGAACCCGACTATCTTCACCCGCTCCGGGAACTCGAGCCGTAACACTTCGTCGTACATCGTGTTCCATAGCACCGGACCCAGGATCGAACCTTGTGGGACGCCTGCGGTGATATGTACACGTTTCTGACCCTCCTCCGTGTTGTACACCAGTACGCGATTCTGGAAGTAGTTTCCCAGAATCTTGTACAGGTACCAGGAACCTGTAGGCGCTGGAGCGAGTCGGCAATAGCCACCCAACTGGCGCTGTTGAAGGCGTTTCTCACGTCGAGGGTGACCACTGCACAGTAGCGTACTCCTCGCCTCTTGCGCTGGATTGCCACCTCAGCCGTCTTGGTGACGGACAGGATGGCATCCACCGTCGACTTCCCTTTGCGGAAGCCAAACTGGTTGTCCGACAGACCGCCTGTACCCTCCGTGTACGTTGCCAGTCTGTTGAGGATTACCCTCTCGAGCACCTTACCCGCTGTATCCAACAGACATATAGGTCTATATGCCGATGGATCTCCTGGTGGCTTCCCTGTCTTTGGTAGCAATACAAGGTTCTGAATTTTCCAGGCGTCCGGGAAGACGCCCTCGTCGAGACACTTTTGCATCACCACCTGAACATTCCGGGATCCAGCAAGATAGCCGTCTTGATGGCCAGGTTCGGGATACCATCAGGTCCCGGCGCTTTGTTCACCTTTAGCGACTTTGCTATCGCAATGAGTTCGTCATTCGTCACCGTCGCCTCGTCGCCGGCCCCCGTTGTGCCGTTATCAATGCCCACGTGGTCACGGGTGTTCGGCGGGGCCGTCCACCCTTCCGTCGCTATGACAGCGTTAAGGTCTGGGATACTGGAACCGGACGCCTTGGAGCAGTTCTAACGTATAAGGGCCCAAAGTAATCTACACCTGTTCGAAGAAATGGGCGTGACACCGTTACTCGTGATGCAGGTAGGTTCCCCATTAGCTGCTGGACTGTTTTCGGCTTCGAGCGAAAGCATTTAATACATTGATGGACGATCTGCTTCACAACACTCCTCCCTCCTAGACAACACTCCTCCCAGAAACACAGCCAAATGACGCTCAGCATTAATTGAGGGCCAGGGTGGATTAAGCTTTCGTGATAGTGACGTAACAAGATGCGAGTGAAGTGATGGCGGGCTGGTAGAACTGCCGGATGCTTTGTTTCTTCGGATTCCATAGCATGTTTAAGCCGGCCACCTAGTCGAATCAAATCATCTTCCGCTATAAATGGATTGAACCACAGCGAAAGGTGAACCCTATGGTACAGCATTCTTGGTAGATAATGCCTTCCATTCTGCAATGAAAACTTCCTTTTGCACCAATGCATCTTCAGCTTGTTTCAGTTCTATCGTACTCAGGTGCGAGAAGTCCTGTCGTTTTTCCTTTGGGGTACCGCAGTATTTTCAAGAAACGCTGCCAATATGCAGTACAGTGGACAAGATCGGTGTACGACGAGAACTTACTGAAATGCGATTGATTGAACTCGAGATTGTTGAACTCCGAGATTGTTGAACTAACGTTGGCGACTACCGTACGTATTATTTCTTCATTTTCTACTCTGGCTGATGATCCTTCCGCTAAACGAGACCAACTCGCTTCTTCTTCTTCTAACCAAGCTGGTCCTTGCCACCAAAATGTATTCAGCATGATGTCTTCCGGTGAAATTCCCCTAGAGATCAGATCTGCTGGGTTTTGACTACCCGGCACATGGCTCCATCGAGAGCTCTGGGTAATAGATTGTATTTGTGCCACTCGATCGGCAACGAAGGTAGTCCATGTAGTAGGTATCGCTTCAATCCATCGAAGAACGCAAGTAGAATCCGTCCAGAAATAGGCCCTTCCCTTGAACCGAATTGATTGAGCAACCTTCTCGTAGAGCAGCGCTGCTAGGAGTGCACCGCATAGCTCCAATTTGGGGAATGTTTGGCATTTTAACGGTGCTACCTTCGATCTGGAGGTCAAAAGACGTATTTTCATCTTCCCTGCGGCGTTCTTGCTTCTTACGTACAGGCATGCTCCATATGCCTTTTCTGACGCATCGGAGAAACGATGAAGTTCCACCGATGTAGCTTCCAGAACGATGACACACTGGTCAATTCGGATGTCGTTGAACAGTGGAAGCTGCTCGTGAAGTCTTCTCCAAGACTCACCCACCATCGAAGGAAGCGGCTGGTCCCAACTTAGACGTTGATTTTCCTCATCGTGAAGTGTCCACAACGACTGCATAAAAACCTTTGCCGACGTTATAGCTGCTCCTAAGAGTCCCAAAGGGCCAAATAACGTTGCAATTACCGACAAGACGTCTCGTTTGGTGAGTGGTTTTCCGGGTTCCAAGCTTGGAATTGTGAATTGAAAGCTCAGGGTGTCCGTACCGGGCATCCAATCCTGACTTTGATCAGGGATCTGGATCAAGTCGATCCCTTCCTGCGTGCGAATTGCTAATTCTTCATCGGAAATACCTTCCAGAATAGCGGGAAAGTTCGATGCCCATTTTCGTAAGCGAAATCCACCCTTTGCGAACATCTCATTCAACTGTAGTTGCATTTCAATCGCTGTGTTGGCCTCATCTGCGACTGTAATGACATCGTCCATATAGGTATCTTCGATTGCCGCTTTTGCTGCAAGTGGAAATCCCTTCTCCTCATCTAAAGCCAGTGTCCTGATTGCCAGAAACGGCACTGGTTTTGTCCCATATGTAACCGTGTTGAGCTCGTAAGTACGAGCAACTTCGCTAGGTGAAGTACGCCACAAAATGCACTGCAACGGAGGTCATTCGAATGCGACGTTGATTTGCCGAAACATTTTCTCTACGTCCGAAACAAGCATAATTTGTTTCGTGCGACTGCATTAATATAATGGATCGGAGATCCTCTTGAATAATCGGCCCTACCAGTAGTACGTCGTTGAGAGAAACACCAGTCGCTGTCTTGCAGAGGCATCAACACAATCCGTGCCTTGGTTGTAAGGCTTGCCTCTTTAACAGCAGGGTGATGGGGTAAGTAACATCGCCTCACTATTCCGATTCCGATCCTTCCACTAATCGCATGTATTAATCATTTGCAGCAGTGAAAAAAATATGTTTCGCGAACGTTAGTCAGAGTGACATATAGAATACGAGATACAAACCATGACGAACTTGACATGTTTTGCAATACGTTTGTAATACATTTATAGGTCAGTTATAAATCATTCACAAAGATGTTTGTGTCGTTACTTGGGTAGTTGCGCTAGTTGATGCTCCCACATTGATGTTTCCAGTATTCCAGCAGTAGTCAGTCTGGCGTAGTAACCTGATTCTGATCAATCACGGAGTAGCAACGTGTAGTCAGTCAAGCTAAGCGAAGCTAAGTAGTCAGTCTGGCGTGGTTCCGTGTTAGTTCCACCGATTGGTTGATAGGAACCCTAAGCTTTCGCTAGATGGTCCAACGTATCCTGCATTTGCTTCATCTGCTGATAGCAGCCCTTATTGACGTCCACGCTGAGTGCATCTAAAGGGTGATACGGTCAAAATTTGGTCAAGGGAAAACGCGTGTAAATCGGTGAAATCGTTTATTTAAAAAATCAAATTAAATTTCTTTTTCAAGTTCAATTAGTATAAAATTCAGGAAAAATATTCAGTTAGGCTTCCGCTTTTCCAAATCCGAATTGCCGGGCCTTGCAGCTTGACCCTGCCATCAGATTTTATACAGCCACCTTGTCCACCTTCTTCGCCGCAGAAAGCCAGTTTGCCTTGAACTGCTGCTCGTCCTTAGCAGTTTTTTGGTCTTCTTTAGGTTCCGCTTGACAACAGCCCAGTATTTCTCAATTGGGCGGAGCTCTGGCGTGTTGGGAGGTTCTTGTCGCGTTGGGAACCACCTGCACGTTGTTGGCGGCGTGCCACTCCGTGGCCTTTTTACCGTAATGGCAAGATGCCAAATCCGGCCAAAACAGTACGGAACAACCGTGTTTCTTCAGGAAAGGCAGCAGACGTTTATTCAAACACTCTTTCACGTAAATTTCTTGGTTGACGGTCCCGGAAGCGTATTTTGCTTTACTCATCGCAGATTTGGAGTCAGCTAGCAGCTTTGCATTGTAGAGTCAGATAGTCCGGCTCGGTATTTTGGCTCGATGCACGGTTGTAGACGATACACCCAGCTTATTTGCGGCATCTCGGGAGATAGGTTAGAGTTTCGCTTGAGAACTACCGGCAACTCTCTTTGTCGTCTCGGCGGCTTCACGGTTTTCGATTTCCCCCGATCCGAGACTTCCTGGCTGTCGACAAACGTTCCCCAAACACTTTAATTACATTTGTAACGGTTGATTTGGCGACTTTTAGCGATTTTGCCAACTTTGCGTGCGAGTAGCTCGGATTTTCGCGATGCGCGAGCAAAATTTTGATACGCTGCTCTTCTTGCTTGGACGGCATTTTGACAACTGAAGAGTGAATTCCAAAATCAAAATAGGAGCAACATTCTACACAAACACACCTTCAAAATGAGGGGTGTTCAGGTTTTTTAAATGCAAAATTGAAAGAAATACGTCAAGTTGATATTGACCAAATTTTGACCGTATCGCCCTTTATGGTATGAAAAATTCGATGTACGTAAACATCCAATTTCTTATTCACACAATAGAAAACTCCGAGAAGTCTATTTTAGATCAATTCATTAATAATATTTATATTTATATATTCGTTCTACGAGAAACAAACCTTCATATAAGTACCATGCTACTTCATACTAGCAGGTCTGAAAATGTTGTCGAAGCTTGGAGCTGATTCAATAATTCTCCGTGTACAATGTATGACGGTGACCGCCAGATGTCGTGACTAAGAGCACTCAAACTTCATCATTATTTGTCATTCAAGATATACTTCCGTTCTTTAGACTGTTCCAGAAAGTATAAGCACACTTTCAAAATAACAAAAAAGTCATGTTTGTTTAGTTTTAATAATTTTATTTGGCAAATCATATTTGTATATGTATTTTATATGATATTTTACTCTCGTTTGATAAAAATATTTAATCTTAGCCAAGACTCCTAACTTTTCCTCGAACATGACCCATTAGCTTCTGCACAGTAGTACTTTACACCATTTTGACCACTTTTGGCCAATCTTTTTTAAATTTTTGGATGTTGTCCGCTGATTTTATAAATTTTCGAAGCTTTACTTTGGTTAAAGCCCAAAAAAGTCTCGATTGGCCATGCCTCCGGGCAGTTCGGCGGATTCATGTCTTTCGGCACGAAACATACATTTTGACTTTTGTACCATTCTAAAGTGTTCTTTGCGTAATGACATGACGCCAAATCAGGCCAAAACACTACTTTTCCTTTGTGCTGCCTGATCATCGGCAATAATCGCTTCTGGAGACATTCCTTAACGTATTTCTGAGTGTTCATTGTCTCCGTTATGATGTAAGGACTAGATGTTTTACTACACTCGCATATTGCCTGCCAAACCATAACCTTCTTACCGATTTTTTTTTTCCAATTTTCTCAAGGAGAGTCCGCTCACAGTGCACCATTTGTGCACGATACTTTTTCGTTGTTCCGGAGTAAGACCGCGCATTTTGATAGGTAACACAAAACTGAACACTTTTTTGATGCTTTGTCATTCCGAAATGTGCCAACAAAAGGACGCAGCCAAAACATAAAATAAGGTGTGCTTATACTTTCTGGAACAGTCGTGATGATAATTCGCAAAGTCTTAACAATTGTTTTAATCGTTCGTGTTTAACGTCCAAGTGTATGAATATCCGTTTTGAAGATAGGTCTACGTAGACTCGCCCATCGTAGACAAACGTAGACTTTTTCGAAGTCACCTGGAAGTTTATTCCTCACTTCGAAGGCCTGCGGGAGACCACCGTCAAATTGGTAAAATATCATCTTCTGAAAGTCATTGGCAACGTTAATTTTGCCTACGACGATCTACACGGCCAGCCATTTTAACTCAGTTTTGAGTCGTTCTTGACTCACTTTCGTCAATAGTGCAGTCACTCAAATTTGAGTAAATGTTACTGGCATTGACAAGTCGACAAATCAAAAACATCCGTCTTTTTTTCCCTTTATTATCGAGATTTTCAGCCCTGGGCTGGTTCATCTCCCGTCGTAGTCACTCAAGTACCTTTTGGGTATTTTCGTAACTTGTCCGGGGGTGAGATTCGAACTCGTGACTTTGGCGTGAGAGGTATGGATGTTAACCACTACGCCGGGGTCGATGTTTTTGATTTGTCCACTTGCCAATGCCAGTAACATTTACTCAGGTTTGAGTGACTCACTTTGACGAAAGTGATTCAAACGACTCAAAGCTGAGTTAATCAGATGGCCGTGTCTCTGTTGTTAGCACAAGTCAAGATGTGTCTGAGTTCTCGACCCCTAACGTCAATTCCAGAGGACACGACGGATTTAGACGTTTTGACACTTTCTTGGCGGAAGTAATCTTCAAGCGTTTCTAATTGGATGCAGATCTCCGATAATTGTTTAAGTCACGGTGATTTAACTCAGAATCATCTGCATCAAACGGGTTCTCGATGGTAGTAACAATTTTAGTTTTATTCCACCCTTATAGCCCTCCTCCCAGTTTTGTTGATAAAATTACATTTCAAACTGTTTCGTCCACCAACACCTTCTCCATGCGTCTTGAGAGCCGAAATGTGTGCAAAGTGGCCCACTCTAAAGGCGGTTGTGAAAACAAATTAATAAAACCTTTCCAAGACCTTAAAGATTTTGAAAATGTTCTAGTGAAAGATGTTATGACCACTTGAGAACCTTCGTCAAACCTATTGGCTGCCATCAAAACCAGCATAGGGCCAAATGGCCACAGCTGTCAAACTTCACGGTGATATCGTGGTTGGTTTTTGTTGTTCTGCTTTGTTCGATTCTCTGCTCTTCTGATTCATTAAGCAGTAAATAATATCTAGAAAAAGAAGTGCTAGTATTGCAGGAAATTTTGTTTGATCGCAAACATTGCTGAACAAATTGAGTTTTTTCACAGCGTTTCAAGTCAAGTCATATGTGCATTTAATCTTATGTTGAATATTGGTACAATAAGTGCGCCTCGGAAATAATGCAAGTTTACATCTACAAAAACAAAATTGAAACAAATATATTTGATAAATTAATCATGAATTTCCTGACAATTTGTGGAATTGAATAAGGTTATCTAAAAGAATGCCGAAATTGGTCTTCGATCTACAGTTCATTTGAATTACATTTAAAATTTGGTGTATTTTTGTTTCCACATTTCAGTTATTTCATATATTTCAATATGGCGATCGGAAAAAATCACAGTTTTGGCAAAAAGCCAATTTATCTTCCCAACGGCTACTATAAAACTCTTTGGTCATTTGGTGACTTCCCTCAATGCCAATTTGCCGTTTAATGCATTAACTGCAGGCAAAATGGTCTTAAAATGCTTTTTCAACTGACCATAATAAGACAATTTGAATGAGTCCTAAAACGGCATTTCAAAACAGCATTTTACGAGTTCATAAAGTGAAAATAAAACCTTTGATAGGAGTAAAAGGAACTTTAGAAGACAAGGTTTTAAGATCGCTGTAAAGAAGCTGAGTAGGTTCGCATGAACCTGACTAAAACCTATTGGCACCTATTGGTACCATAATTAAACCAAATTGATTTCCAATGGCTTTCATAAGACTTTAATAAAACTTAATAATGCTGGATGGTTTTGGAAATGTTACTTGGGATGATATCGTCTTTATAATAATGTCGTCGTCTCAGATAGGTTTTGTTTACGTTTATTTATTTGTAGCCTAATATTAAATCAATCAACATGAAATCCAACACAAATATGAATACCAATTATTATTTGAACATTAAGGAAAATAATTTATTTCCGCTTGGACATATGCTACAAAAGTTCCC
>JASCZW010020529.1:0-12118 GCA_034211315.2 Aedes japonicus
GATGCAAACAATTTTTGGACTCAAGAGTCAGTTTTAAAAAGGGCGGAAGCATTTTGAATAGCACTTCAATTAATAATTTGTAGCAAGAAAAAACTGTCTTAAAACAAGTTGTGGCCCTATGTGTGAAGGTTTAGAAAAAAAAAATGAAAAAAATCGGATTTTTTTTTGACAATGAACATTAAAGTTTAAATATCTCAAAAAAATGATTTTTTATTTTTTTTATTTTTTGACTGTAAGAACTTGAAGTTATTACGCAAATTTAATTAAAGAATCCAGGATGGAGAAATGTCAGGAAAAAAGTTTGTAGAACATCAAGCTTCGGTGTATTTCTCAAAATTTTAATATTTGCGGGAATAAACGTATTTTGATAATAAAATCTGCTTTTATTTGAAAAAATTTCAGCTCCTTTTAGTATTTAAAAAAAAATCAGCTCCTAATAATGATCTTCGTAAGAACATCCGTTCTCGAGATATTTCCGATTTAATTTGATCACACTCGAATAATATAAAAAAATACGACCTTTTAATAAATTATGCGCGTTTCTCTAGTATCCACAAAACTTGTTTCAAAATTTTTGTTAAGTCTCCTACAACTCTCTCTTTGACAGCAAGACGATTGCATGAACGGTTCAAAAGATAAAGGGTAAAATGGTTCAAACAGTATTTTTAAAATTTTCGTTTAACATGTGCCTATTTTTTCTTCTTTTTGTATACTTTATACATTGTGTGTTAAAACTTGAAGCTCTTACGTCAGTTTTGGAGAAAACTTCAGGATCGAGTGATCTGAAGTGAAAAAAGTGTCTCTAAGGTCAACTTTGGAAGCATTTTTAAAATCTCAACTATTTGCCAAAATAAATGTGTTTCGATGTTGCAGTATATTTCCAGCAGAAAATACGGCCTTTACATAAATTATTCGTGGTTCTCCAGCATCACAAAAATACTCTTTTCGAAGTATGCGTTTATTTTCCCACAACTCACTCTTAGAAATAGGGGAAAATGATTGAGAAAAACTTTTCATATATTTTAGTTTACTTGTACACAGAAACAAAAGCGTTCTCGAAAATGAAAACAGACCGTGAACTAGTTCACGTTTTCATGATTTTTACCCGAAAACGGGAACAAGTTCACGGTGTATTTTTGGTTGTTCTCGAATTCATGACTGCCGTTCACGAATCTGGGCACGGATTTTTTTCCGTGTATTTCCAATTTATTATGCGCATACATGCGTACATATATTGTTTCTACATTTAGATTAGTTTAGAGAAGTACCCTTTCATTTTACATGTTTATATATACTATACTTTATATATGCTATATTTTGATCTGAAATTACAAAGGCTTGGAATTTTTTTCCTATTTTTATTTTAGGATGCAGCTCCATCAGACATAAATATCGCTTTCTTCACCTGCGTTAGTTTGTTTTTCAAAAAGCTCATTAGTTTTCAAATACACAGAGGTTTTGTTTTTACACGGGGGATACGGTCCACTTTTAGTATGGAACCGTGTAAAAAGAGACTAAATAGAGTTGATAAATTCACATGCTTATATTGCTTCGATTTTTTTTGTATGCGTTACCGTTCCACGCAATGGTCAAAATACAGTTTTTAAAATTTTGAGTATTTACTTAAAAATATGTGAATTTTTTGAAAAACTGTCATATCATTACTTTTAGCCCAAAACGTAAGATGTGATTTGGATAAGGTCGATTAGTTGTTCCGTTCTGGAGTTATCGCCGAAAACAACCCGTGTAAAAAAACCGTGCAAAAAAAACCTTAGTGTAAATACCTGAACCGCTATTGTGTCATTTTCAACTACTTCCGATATGACGATAAAACTAAGATTCTTAAGCGCTCTTGATTTGATCGAGTAAATAACAAAGGGGTGAATTGTGGGTTGGTTATTATTTCAATAACTACTTTGAACGGCATCTTGAAGAACAAATGTATAATTTTCGGCATTGCACCATTAACTAAATTATTTTTCGTGTGTCTCAAAAACGTGGAATGTTCGGTTTTGATATAATAATGAGTGATCAATTTTTTTAACGTTTCGTTGGCAAAATATCTTTTTCTGGTGATTATGTTGTGTATATGTGACAGTTATGTATACGGGATGTTCGCGTGTGAGAACAAGACGAACAGTAGCGCTATGCATGCTCTATAGTTTATAATCTGTTTTATTAGAAGCGTTCATTCAATCATCTTGCGGTCAAACAGAGAGTAGCGTAAAATTTATTATACATTTTGCAAAACCAACTCTTGTTGTTGGACAATCTAGGAAAACTGTGAAGATGAAAAGGTTAAATTTTCGAAACATATTCGAGTATGATAAAATTAAATCGCAAATATCTAGAGAACGGATGCTCTTACGAAGGTCATCAGCAGAAGCATAACTTTTTTAAAATACTTCAAAAATCAGATTATATAATACGTTAACAATACGTAATACGTTTATTCCCGCAAATATTTAAATTTTGAGAAATGCACCGAAAGTTTATGTTCTAGAAACTTTTTTTTCTAACATTTATTCATCCTGGATTCTTCGTTTAAATTTCCGTAATAACTTCAAGTTCTTACGGTCAAAAAATAAAAAAAAATCAAAAATCGATTTTGAGATATTTAAACCTTAATGTTAATTTTTTAATTTTTTTCCGGTTTTATTTCTCAGTGTATATTCTTTTTAAAACTTTCACACATAGGGTCATAACTTGTTCTTAGACAGTTTTTTTTGTACAACCACAGGTTTTCGAGCTACATATAATTAATTGAAGTGCCATTTAAAATGCTTACGCCCCTTTTAAAACTGACTCTTGAGTCATAAAAAACTATGTTAGCTCGGAAAATGCTCAGTCTTTTAAGCCAAACGCGTATGCAAAGTTTCATTCAAATCAAAAAATATCGAAAATGATTTTCCACATTTCCATGTCATTTCGGCTGGAAACGCTGTTTTCCGCCAATAATTTCAGCTCAATTTCATTCGTTTCTAGAACTTCAGTGGCTTTTTTATATGGTTTCTTGCAAACCGAAAACGTGTCTTCTTATTCACCTAACTTATGAACGGCTTTGATATTCGTTATTTTTGCAATCACGAAAGATAAGGTTTCAAACTTGAAGTGTTATTAGGTTTCCTCACCAGATCGATTCTTAAAAGACGCTTTACTTGAGCACAACTCGCTTACTTCTCACAACTGTGTAGCAATTATTTGTGATGGCCGTAAACAAAGGAATGTCAAATACATGATTAACAAGGGGTATGTCAATTGGATGTACACGGAAATTGTTTTATCCATAATTAATTTTTTTAAATTGACATACCGTAAATACAAGCTTATTTTACTGTTTACAAGATGTTGGCTAAAATGACATTCATATTTTCAAACTTTTACACTAACTCTAATTAATGACACTCAAATATGTCCAATACGTGTAATAAAGGTGTTATTGATAAGGATTTGTAAATATATCGAGACCTAAATACTAAATACTGCTCGGCGGATCTCTTTTTTTTTTCGCGAGTCGCTATTCTCAGGTATTTTCAAACTATGTTGCAGCACGACGCATTATGACGTGAAATGACGTGGGTTATGACGTGAAATGGCAAATCTCGAAAATAATTTATTAATGTACTGTTTATGCTTTCTCTAGCTGCATGCTGCACATCTAAACGCATGGCAAAAGTGCAGTACGAGCTGCTACGAGGGGTTTTCGTTATTGTCCGTCGTTTACTGGCCAATACCAGAGAGCAAATGCGTACGGCTCTGACCGAAAACAGTGACTCTTCGGAAGCAATGGGCAGGCAAATGACCGTACGGAAAGTATGCATGTAGGTACCTACCTCCATATTATGTGATGCGATTCTCCGTTGTGAAATGCAAAACGATGCTTGTAGAAGGTGCCAGTACTGCAGTCTGTTGTATGTTGCCGGAATTGTAGGTAGCTCAAGAGTGGATGTCCTCGTGGGATTTGATCGATGCTTACCGTGCATCCTGGAGGAAACTGAACGGTGCCAACAGCAAGTAGGGAAGCATAAAATAATAAACACATACTAGCTTTGGTGCTGCTCTTCGATTAGAATGAAAGACTCTAACAGTCTGGATTTGAGCAGTGGTGGTGAAGTTTTTGTGGAGAATTGGCAAAGGACTCGATGTGATTTCCATTGGAGAATGGCACTGTAAAAACAATGGTCGCCACGAAAAAAACCTTACATTTCTGTGAAAGTTTCAAAACTGTTAAAAATCTCTTTAAGACTTTCATATTTTAAGTTTTTTGTGGGATTTTATTACTTTCAGAGAGCATGACACAGATTTTTTTGTTTTTACTTATTTATTTTTCGTCGGCCTATTTCCTCACATGGTGACAATCACCGACGACAGGTAGACGACTCCACCTCCTGGACCCTACCTAACGACTCATGACTATGCACCGGGACCAACGGCTTTACTTCCCTTCCGAAGGAAGACGTGACCAAGATTTTTTCGCCCCAGAAAAAACCACCGACGTCGACTGGGATTGAACCCAGACCCACTGGGGTGCAAGTAGCAGTCACGCTTATCACTACACCACCGACGCCGGCAGAATTTTCTTTTTATCATGACTAAGAAAATAAGTCTACGTAAACATATTTGGGAATAGATCAACTCACCCACTTTCTCTCTTTCTTCCACACATTTGAAATATGAGAGATCCGATAGGCTGCCATCCGTTAAATGGATACTGGCAGTATTGTTACGAGTGAAATTTATTTCAATTAATGTCTACAGTGCCATCCGAGAACTATTCGTATGTATTAAGTTTATCTTTTTACTTTTTTTTACTGTGCACACCAACGTTTACGTTTCGCCTGGCCAGGATGGGAGTATTTTGAAAGCAAATAGTATTAATCTCTTAACTAAACTTACTACACACTGCTATTCCTCGTCCGTCGACCGGTCAGCATCACTTCCGACTGCCTGGTTCATCTGCATAAGCATCCGTATAACCACACAAAGACTACATCGTCATGCTTTGGCTGGAACCGTCACTGACTGTGAAAATTGCCAGGGAAGTCAGAGAAGGAAGAGACACCATTCATGAACTGGAATTTTAATATTGTCCCAAACAGTCTGTCAAGCGCAATGTTTGTGACTTTGACTGTCCCGAGTTGGGTCGGTGGGATGTGAACCGGAAAGGGACACCGGGTTCAGCCAGGGCAAGTGGACTACATTCCTCTACAGCGACAAGAAGCAAATGAGGATGACGATAGCAAGAAGAACACGACACAAAAGCGAGCAATTGTGCGAATGTGTAAACCAATGAATTTCAATTGAACGTTGGCATGAAAGCTCCAACTCATCCTAAAGACAAAAGAGAACATTGGAAAATGGAGAAAATGGTCGAATGATCGAAGTTCCGGTTTCAATATAGCCACAACAAGTTTTTTTTTCGATTCGGGTTTCAATATCGTAACTGTTTCGATGAAGGGTGGGTCAAATACTCCAGAGATTTTTGTGGTACGTAAAGGTGCAAAAATCGAGCTTCTGCTCTGAACGAGGATTGTTGAGAAACATAGGAGAATGATAGAATTATTTGCATATCAATACGGAACAGGTTGCGAGTGGTGAAAGGCAAATGGCCCTGGTGCAAATGGGGACAATGTTGTCCGGATATGTCTTGCCGGTTCGGTGGCTTAGTTTGGTGTATACTTCCTGTGGGAACACTTTGGCCAGCAGTGATATATCCGCAGACAATTCAAGAGTGTGATGTTGGTGACCAATTTCGTTTATTCATTTGAGATTTGACCTTTGTTCGTATGCTGCATACCGATGGTTCAGGGAATCTGTGTCTAGTGGCATTAGTGTTAGTTGCCTCGCTGTTTAAAATAAAGAACCATATCGATTGCTAGAACTTTAAATGTATTTTTACATTATTGATATGGGTAAAAAGTGTCATATGGGCAAACAATCTTTGTCTGAAAAATGGGTGCAATCACTCAACGAAATTAATAAAAACGATGATGACAGTATTTAATTTTCTTACTATATAGATTTAAATTGGTTTATTTATAGACTGTTCCAGAAAGTATAAGCACACTTTCAAAATAACAAAAAAGTCATTTGATATTGTTCTTTCCTTGTATTCTCCCATACGCGGGGTAACGACACAAACTTTTGCCAAGCAGCCCCATGCGAGGTAGGTCAAGGCATGATCGAATGCACCTCCTTGACTGGCCAGTCAAGGTGGTGCATTCGATCATGCCTTGACCTACCCCGCATGGGGATGCTTGGCAAAAGTTTGTGTTTCCTGTTTCGGAATACTACCTCACAATGCCCTCCGCTCAATTTCAAACTACTTCTATTCAATTTTTGCAACCTGCCGTGAGCTAACGGAACTATCAATACTTTCTCTTCACAACTTTGTTCTAGCAAAAAAAAAAAAAATGCTGTCTACTCCTAGAGCCTCATGGCGATGAGAAATTATTTCCTTCTCAAAACAACATCATCAAAAAAGTCATGTTTATTTTTATTTTTAATAATTTTATTTGACAAATCAAATTTGTATTTGTGTTTTACATGATACAGGAGATAGGCAAAATGATTGAGATAGGCAAAAATTTGCCCAAATTCAATTCCTTATAACTTTTTGAAAAATTGTTGAATTTGAACAAAACCGAAAGCATCCGACGGCAAATTTAGTCAAAATTCAAGAACATGTATGGTCACGAATACTGGCTACCGGACACCGGTGATGTTCCGGATTTTCGGAGGGCATGTCAAAAAGACATTTTTTTTGCTGCTCGTATTTTTGTGTGGTGTGAAGTTACATCGACGACTCCTATTTTTCTAAAAACAAAAACTTATTGAAAATTGTATGCTGGTGGTTGCACAAAGATCCGTTGAAAAACTTCCGAAATATGGCCATTTCCGTAAAACTGGTTCCGGATACTATGGTCAATCATGTATATCCTTCCAATCATGTATATATCACCAAAACATCAATATTTTTCATGGAGGTGCTTCAGGGAGCATATTCAGGACGATCAGTTACCCTGAACACTCTGTAGTAGGTTCCAGGTGCCCCGGGGGAAGTGGCAAATTTTGAAAATGTCCGGAACCATATCAATATGGGTATCAAACTTCAAGATTTTTCGAGGTGATACTTCTAAATGCATTTTAGAACCAGCAGCTGCCATGACCACTCTGTAGTAGGTTCCAGGTGCCCCGGAGGAAGTGGCAAATTTGGAAAATGTCCGGAACCATATCAATATGGGTATCAAACTTCAAGATTTTTCGAGGTGATACATCTAAATGCATTTTAGAACCAGCAGCTACCATGACCACTCTGTATTCATAAAGTTAACGATGACGGAGGAGGAAAAACGTTTCTCACCCTTGCTTTGAGAGTTGACCATAGCGGCTCAATTATATTGAGGTCCGGCGATTGTGCAGGCCAGGGTAGGTGATCAAAATCATCAGCATGTGCTTCGAACCACGTATTGATGATCTTCGCTCTGTGAATCAGAGCGTTATCATCCTGAAAGGTTCCATCCCCTCCAGGAAAGAACGATTCCATCATCGGCAGCACCTAACCATCAAATAAAAATAAGATGTTATATTCAGGATTTGTCATCATATGAACAAATACCTTGTCTTGCAAAATAATTTGATAATCGGCAGCCTTCACTTTTCCCTCAAGTGCCATAATAGGACCAAGTCCAAGCCAAGATATATCACCCCACACCATTACTGAGCCACCGCCATGCTTGACGGTAGGAAGAAGACACTCTTTATCATAAGCCTCTTCCGGTGAGCGCCAAACGATACTCGTCCAGTTGTTGGAAAAAGTGTGAACGATGATTCATCAGACCACACGACCTGCTGCCATTGATGCGCTGTCCAGTCTTTGTGGGCTTTGCACCATAGCTTTCTTGCGATCGCATTCGTCGGCATTATCAGTGGTTCGGCAATAGAAACTGAATCTTCCATAGAGTCATTCAAAGCAGCAGTTGCTTTTACAGCAGAAATCCGACTGTCTGATTTGACGATGCGCCGTAATGACACTGAAAATTTATTTTCGTAAAGTAGCTTTCACGCGTTTCGTAAACATGGATTTGTACATTGAACAAATATCTCGTATATTATATGAAACATTCATAATGCTTTTTATCTGGTGAAATGCTATCATTACACCTTTTTGTAAAATGCACGAAATGAACTTCGTGATGAGCCATTCGCTGTTTCTCTTTTATACCGTACTCATGTATGATGGTGTTACTGCTGGTATGGGCGAAATAATTTATCTATCCCAAAATAAAAATCAAAGCGCTGTCGTGAGCTATAACTTCATGCTCATTAATCAAGATTGTTCTCACGAGTCTGCATGGCCTAGTGAGATCAACCATGGATTTAGAATCAGCACTTTCCAAACATTTAGGTTCAAACCCCATGTCTGAAACAATAAAAAAGCGGGACAATTCCACGTGGTTGCGCTTTTTTTGTCAATTACATTTTGAGTCGATAAAGTAGATCTGTCAGTCCTTCATGCAACCACCAGAGAGACGTTTCTTTTTAATTTGTGACAAATATTCGTAACTCTTTGCATTGTTTCCGTACAATGTACGAATGTTCTTTCTGGGTCAACAAAAGCTTCGTGCTTTTGACAGTTGCGCGTGCAATTAATTACGAATGTATCTTAATAAAAAGAACAAATCAGTTTCGTTGCTGAAAATAACGAATGGATTAGTGAGTATTACTTTCGATTTTGTATTATAAACTAAAATTAACTTTCAGTGGACAATTGTTGTCGGTCATCCAGCTTCCGTTTTCGTCCTACGCTTTTTCCTGCAGATGTATTGGGCCATGATTCTGAAAACTGTTGCGGGAGATACTCCCACCAATTTGCTAGTTTCTTTAATCGATGCACCTGCTTCACGTGCACCGACTATGCGGCCACGCTGGAACTCGGATAACACGTACGACATTACGAACCGAACAACAAGAAGACGACTTTTTATACAACAACAAAGCTTCTGCACACCATCCCATGAGAACAAAAGAAGCAGACAAAACAATCCATAGTTCTGACCGTGACCACTGAAAAGAAAACGCACTCACACTCATGTGAATTCTATAACGAAAATCATAAGGCAAAATTTCATCAATGTTTTGTTTTTTTAAGATGATTACTGATTACATACACACCTAGATAAAATTCATAAGGTTATTTATGAGCTTATTAAAGGTCGTCCATCAATGACGTAGTGCTTTAGGAGAGAGGGCGGGTCTAGTGGATTTGTGACAATATGCTACTAGGCGGAGGGGACACTAATTGAACAAGGCACCATTGATTATGGCCATTTAGAAGTATCACCTCGAAAAATCTTGAAGTTTGATACCCATATTGATATGGTTCCGGGCATTTTCCAAATTGACCACTTTCTCCGGGGCACCTGGAACCTACTACAGAGTGGTCATGACAGCTGCTGGTTCTAAAAAGCATTTAGAAGTATCACCTCGAAAAATCTTGAAGTTTGATACCCATATTGATATGGTTCCGGACATTTTCCAAATTGGCCACTTCCCCCGGGGCACCTGGAACCTACTACAGAGTGTTCAGGGTAACTGATCGTCCTGAATATGCTCTCTGAAGCACCTCCATGAAAAATCTTGATGTTTTGGTGACATGTACATACATGATTGCAAGGGAAGGATATACATGATTGACCATAGTATCCGGAACCAGTATTACGGAAATGGCCATATTTCGGAAGTTTTTCAACGGATCTTTGTGCAACCACCAGCATTCAATTTTCAATAAGTTTTTTTTTTAGAAAAATAGGAGTCGTCGATGTAACTTCACACCACACAAAAATACGGGCAGGAGAAAAAATGTCTTTTTGACATGCCCTCCGAAAATCCGCAACATCTCCGGCGTCCGGTAGCCTGTATTCGTGACCATACATGTTCTTGAATTTTGATTAAATTTTCCGTCGGATGCTTTCGGTTTTGTTCAAATTCAACAATTTTTCAAAAAGTTATAAGGAATTGAACTTCGGCAAAATTTTGCCTATCTCAATCATTTTGCCTATCCCCTGTATTTTACTCTCATTTAAACAAAATATTTAATCATAGCCAAGACACCTAACTTTTCCTCGAACATGACCCATTAGCTTCTGCACAGTGGTACTTCCCACCAATTTGACCACTTTTGGCCATTTTTTTTTTAAATTTTTGGATGCGTCCGCTGGTTTTATGAATTTTCGACGATTTGCTTTGGTTAAAGCCCAAAATTGCTTTGGTTAAAGCCCTCGATTGGCCGTGCCTCCGGGCAGTTTGGCGGATGCATGTCTTTCGGCACGAAACATACATTTTGACTTTTGTACCATTCTAAAGTGTCCTTTGCGTAATGACATGACGCCAAATCAGGCCAAAACACTACTTGACCTTCGTGCTGCCTGATCATCGGCAATAATCGCTTCTGGAGACATTCCTTAACGTATTTCTGAGTGTTCATCGTCTCCGTTGTGATGTACGGACTAGATGTTTTACCACACTCGCATATTGCCTGCCAAACCACCGAAACTTACAAACCACCTACTTACCGAATTTTTCGATAAAAATTACCTTCTCCGTTTCGGGGATGTCTTTGTTTTCGCTTACAGTGGTCCGGGAAGCGTTTTGTAATCTAGTTTCACATACGTTTCATCGTCCATTATTATTCACCCAGAATTTCTACACAATAACGAATCGCAGAGTTTTCGGGCCCGTGGTTTCACGGACGCGGCCTGTTTTGGGTTCCTTTTGGGTTTTTTCTGCTTCCGGTATGTGTTTAGCCCAAGTCTTTCTTTGGTACGCATGACATTACTTGACAAGGTCCTAGTCTTAGTTTTTTCGCTACATCCCGAACGGAAGTTGCTGGTTTTCGCTGGTAGGCATCCCTGATCTTTTTATCGATATCCGGACTAACAGGACCGGATTTCCGACCACTCTTCGGCGCATCTTCAAACTTACACTGTTCTATATATTTTCGAATCGCAGATCGTACCGCTCCGACGCTTACACCCTCTTCCTTGGCCAATTTTCTCAAGGAGAGTTCGCTCACAGTGCACCATTTGTGCACGATACTTTTTCGTTGTCCCGGAGTAAGACCGCGCATTTTGATAGGTAACACAAAACTGAGCACTTTTTTGATGCTATGTCATTCAGAAATGTGCAAACAAAAGGACGCAGCCAAAATATGTTGAAATATTTCATTATATTCAAAGTGACCGTTAAAATAAGGTGTGCTTATACTTACTGGAACAGTCGTTAAATAGATACCTGTAACGATGGTCTAGAAAACAGTGCCACATTATAACACATTATTATTTCACGGATGGTTTCAGTTCTTTAGTGGCTGGGGGTTGATTCTTCAAAAATGTGTGGGTTTCTAACTGCATTAACGATGCGTTTTTTTAATATCATCATTGTATTGGTCGCATCCAGAGTTGTTAGTCATTAACGTCTGATGTGTGTACCGTATAAAAATGTAGTCTTTATGGTTTAAAAAAACCGAAAGGGTGAGTTATGTCACTGAAGTTGACGTATGGCTGCTTTGGATGTGAACAAATTAATGTCATCGAACTAATGCTAAACTATATTTTATTTAGTCTAAAAAACCATGAAACCCTATGCTATTAATATGAGGATATTGGTTCTCCTCGAAAATTACTAGAAACTGCAGTTCGGGGCGAATTAATGGTATACAGTTAGGATGACCAAAAAATTCATTTTTTGCTTTTTGCATAAAATGTTAGTAAAATTCCCGTAGAATACGCTCCTGAACTTTTTTTTTAATTTGAGCTCCATGTGTTTTTTTTCATCGTTTTTCGAAGACGCCTTTTTCGCGCGCGGGAGGTATTTTTCGATAATTAAAACTTTCAACGCGTTTTTCTCAAAACAGCATTTTCGGAGTTTATGCCGGTGATAACTCGAAAACTAATTATTCGATTATGCTGAAACTTACAGGATTTCTTTATTATTGTATTACCTTCTATATGAATTAAAAATCATTGCAATATTTCATGATTAAATATGGAAAAATGTGATAAAATGGCGGAAAAAATGTGGATTTTTTTTAAAAAAGTCACTCAGCCGGTGCGTGGTA
>JASCZW010020530.1:0-12113 GCA_034211315.2 Aedes japonicus
ACAGTGTATATCCTGGGTTGGTTCGTATTTTTCAGCTGTCTATGTCTATCACTGAAGAAGACGTTCAGTTCATCAGCGTTAGTTCCTTCAGCAGCTGAGCCTTTGTATTGTTGTGAATCCCTTCCCTGCGCAGGTTGCCAACAGCTTTCGCGGCAGGTTGTGGTCGAACTGCAGTTCAATATAGCGCTTCTTAGCTGCGAAAATAAGGGACTTGGCCCTGTCTCTCTTCCTGATGTAATCCAGCCACTCTGTTTGGATTGCGTGAATACAGAGTATACCCCAAATTCCTAAGCTCTACCGCTCTTTTGATTTCTTCCGATATCCAGAGTGTTTGCTTGTCACGCACGACAAGAGTACGTTCCGGTGCATTATGTTGAAGTAGGTGTTTCAGTTCGAGAGTTATACCTGGGACAGACATACATCGTACAACGTTGTACTCCTTTAGACTAGTACGTGTTTTTTGGTACTGGATTAAAGTACTTGACAGTTCGTACAACGGTCAGCGTTGTATGTCTGTCCCAGGCATTAGAAGCTTAGCCTTTGTGATTGCGTCGTCAGCGTCGAAGAACTGTTGGAGGTTTTTTTGCATGAAAATTGGGTTGCAATCGTAGGGGGTCGATAGCTTGCACATTTCTCACACGAATGGTCTGGAAGGTTATCTCTTTAACCTTTTGTTGGCTAGAAGGTAGATCACTTCGTGATCAGAAATGATGTTGCCGGTTGATGTTTTTGATTTGATCACATTCTCAGGAGAATCTGCGATAAGCAGATCAATCGTTGCGGATGTGTCGTCCGATTATTGATTAACCTTGAAGGACTAGAATTAACGAAATGATTTACGAAATGTAAATACGTACGAGGAAGAGAATGCCTGTCCTTATTTTTATCTCATATTGATCGAGAGAGTACTGATGTACATTTTCGATTTTCATGATAAAAATGGTGAAACAATATTTGCCTCGAAGCATAGGCCCAATCCATAGACCCAAATTGGGACACATTTCCCCAAAAAGCAATTTGATAACGTTCGAAAACTTCACATTGCACTCCATCAAGGCGATAAAAACAAATTCGAACTATCGGTAAACGTTATTGTTTATGAAGCTCTCTTATTTGTAAAAATGTTTCTTTTACTAACCGACTATTTTGGTAGGCTTATTAATTGTCTAAATGTAGCCTAATTTACAGTAGTAAATAATCGAAGAAATCCACCACGTATTTGTTTAAAACTCTACTCCGATAGGAACTGCTAAGCTGAGCTTTAAGTCTTGAACGATTAAATTCGAAAGTGCCTATTTTTCTATGTAGACTATTCAAGCAGCTATATACCAGTGCTATCCAAAACCATATAATTTCACAGAAATGATTGTATTCCTCTTTCCAATTTTGCATTTGAAATTCGGAATGAAAAACGTCTAAAACAGAACATTCTTAGCGTTTTCTTTTTTGAGCCTAGATTGGAACCAGTTCCAGGCTGCGATACCCGAAGTTCTTTTTCAGTGCGAACCTCAGCCTGATACAGGTTACAAAAAAAAACATAAACACTGATGTTCAACAGACAACAAGCCGAACCCATTCCGATGCCCGATCCAGGTTGGACCTGAATCAAAAACGAAAACGACATCAGATTCCAATAAACAATAACAAGCACCCGGCGATCCAAAGAGACACATCCTGATTGTTCATCCAGAACATGGTGAGAACACAAACATCAAACAGCACTGCCCATCCAAGTTCCGTGACTCCGAAGGCATTTTCAAAATCTGCATTCAGGGCACCCGCTTTTCATCTTATGCAGACCCAAATCCTATCCACTACACAGAACCTTACCCTATAAGTACACAGCGCTTCGTTGCTTTGCGCTCTTCTCTTGTACAGACGCACTCAAACGTCAACCGTAAACGTCAAAAACTATCACTTCCCCCGTCCCGTCACTGACACATTGGTAACAACTACCAAGTCAGTAGTCCATGTTCCTCCTCTCGCAGGTTCTCCCAAAAAAACAATGACTTCCTCCGATGAAGATTCTCACATAAATAATGCCCCTACAACACCTAATACTTGAAAGACTATAAGGTTGCGCTTCCTTCCAACCAGTAGCACCACTATTTCATGATTCTTGGCAATAACAGGAACAGCTTCTTCTCAAGTGTCTGGCACAAACGCGATCTTCGGCCGTTCCGGAAAGTCCCACCAAATCCGTAGTCACCAATCGTCCTGATTTTCCGCGCACTCACGCACATGCCACACACTCTTCTGCCAGTTCCACGTCTCTGTGCTGGAACCGTTTTTCCTTTTTTTTTTTCTTCGCGCTGCTCCGTCCGTCAATCGATTAGCTCCTCTTCGCTGGGATTTTCTCCAGCCTAAATGCGAAAAAAAAAATTCAATCCACTTTTTGTTTCTTCCAGCTTCTGCCACTACCACTTTTCAGCTGCCCACGATTGCCTCTTCTGCTGCTGCTGCTGCTTTTGGGATTGTCCTTTCTGTGCTTAATTGAGAAACGCGAACTTTTGGGACCACTTTTTCAAGAACCGTGCCAGTCTCATTCGATGGGAAAGGGAATCCCTCGCCACACACGGCAGAGGCAAGCAGCGCAGCAACACACACACACGAAAAATAGAGGAACAAAACTGATGCACCCCGTTAGAACCGATTCCGAGCCGGAAACAATCCGCTTTTACCGTATATTCCACAGTGTACCACTGCCTCACCTAAATGGCTTAACTTTGCACAAGTAAAACGCGAAAAACTGATCGAAAATTGCGAACAATCGCTCTTGCAAAAGGGAGTTCAATTTCAAACAATGGCTGACATATTGGAATATGTGCGAGATACGGAACCGTGAGAGGCAATTTTTTTTGTTGCGTGAACAAGAGCGAGCGAATATCGAGCGGGGAACGCTTGCGGAGCGCATCACGAGCGAGCGAATTTGGCAGATCAAAATGGCAGCTCAACGAAAATAGCACAGATAGGAAAGGAGGAAAGACAAAAATAACCATTTTAATCAGAATGAAACGAAACAAGCTCAGCAAAAATGAACATATCATCAGGTCCTGTTCGTTCGTAAATGTTGATTTGTTTTAATTAACCGAATATCAAACTATCAATAGATGCGAAAAAATGTTCCGATTTCGATGGAGATACATACATTTCCAAATTGCCCAAAGCCCAAATAAATCTACCTTGGTCGCCTCCCACACGTGAATGCCAGCAGTGGAACTTAACTGGGGGTGCGACACATCTTAATCCAGATTCAAGATGATCGAAAAATACCACGCTAGCGAATCAATCTTTAAAAAATCTTGTTTCAGCTTGTGAATCTTAATCCATCAACTTGCATCGTGCTGCATCTTTTTGCAGTAAATCCTAGAGTGAATCTGTTAAATCATCATCAAAATCTTCAAAATCTTCTTTCTATCTACTAAGCGTGCGCACATCGCACAAAAGCAAAAAAAAAATCCTGCATCTGAGATAGAGTCGCACCCTGAAACTTAATAGTTTCTTAAAGAAAATTGACCTGTTATTCTTGAATTTCATAATGATTTGACTATAAAAATTACAACCTCAGTTTCCATTTTTCAGTTTAGTAATTTCGAACTCTCAACAGCAGATCTGGTGAAACAATTTACTATATATGGGATGAAGTTTTCTGTTTTGAATGATTATTAAACAAAATTCAGTTGCAATCGACTGGCATTGCTGTCAATAGTGGACTCCTTGATGAAATTGTCTGAATCGACCCTTATACCAATTGGCTCACTACTTTAGAACCCCATTGGTCCCCGGGTTATCCATAAAGCCATTCTTTTGCTTTACAGCACTATAATTTTTGTTTTTGTTTTGATTCGCTGTGTTATTTTGACAGACGGGTTATTCGATGGGAGTGGTTTTCATGGATGGTTCATTTAGTTCGGGTCCAACGCGCTGGACTTCTTGAGCCAAAAATAATAATTTCTTGACCACGGATTGAAACATTGCTTCGACTTTCACAAACTATATCACGCCCGAATAAGGTCACCCAACCCACAACAACCACTACAAACTGGAACTCTACAAAGGATTAAGCGTGAATTTTATTTTATTTTTCCCTCACATTTTGCTTTTTGAGCATGAGCAGCGAATTTACAAAAAGAAATGAGTCAATTCGACCTTCTATCTTTTGTCAACAACGTTTTAAGGAACTTTGGGTGTAATGTCATTAAAAGCACAGAGAATAAACATCCATGCTCGACCATTCTTTTCGAAATTTACTATGTAAATTTTTAAAAGCACACCGATGGAACATCAGCGCTGCCTAGTCAAGGTTTCACCAAACTAAAATTCATCAACATGCAATTCACCAAAACGGAAACGAGCTGTAATTTTAAAACATCAGTTACAGAAATTTACACACTCCGTGCTAAAGAACTGCGAAATATCGTCCTAAATTTCAAGAATTTTTTCTCGATAAACTTTCGATGTTCATAAGATTCCATTATGATTATTTGGCACAAGAAATTCGTATGAATTTTATTAATTTCCTTATGAAATATATTGATTATGAAAAAACAATAGTATAGAGCAACCTGAATACGAACCTTGAACGTTGAGGTTATGGGTGTGGTGACTTGACCGCTAGCATATATCAACAATTGTAAACAGGAAAGCTTAAAGACGTACAAAAACAACGTCGTGCGAAACGAAATCCATGCATAACCCAAGTAATCACGAGGCTATATTAGCATGCATATATAAGGCATACGCATTACGTCTTGTGCACCATTGAAGTTGGATTAAAGCTGAAAAGGGCCCCACAAAGATTGAACTAAAGCTATATATTTGTAATGCTATAGGACATTGCTAAAGTAGCATTATTCCATTCCATGCATCACTTTTTCAAGCTTATCCAACGCATTATTACTTGACTCCTGTTGAATTGATGCGATCCCGCATTTTCAATTTTGATTTTGGGTTGAATAAGTGCAATAATATAGTGCTTGTGGTTACTTGGGATGTCAGCCTTATGAAATTTCAAAGCATCGTTCAGAAGTTGAACCTTATGAAATTCTTAAGTTTATTTGCCTGAGTGTATCTTTTTCTCTTAATTTTACATTTTTAATACTAACTGAATTTTTTTTCAGGAATCTTTTTCTGAACATTGATTAAAAACAAAATGTTCCTAAAAAATAATCGAGTGATTTTGAGGGAAATTTGCATTGGAGTGTTAAACATCACGTTTAAAACGTTGTTTACTAAAACAAATAAAGTTTGTGCTCTTTGAACACGTTTTCAATAAATAGTTGGATGAAAGCCTAACTCACATATTAATTTAGAATTAAAGGTCGGTATCGTGTTCGAGAGAAATTTCTTTTTCTATCCCAAACCCATGTTTAATTCCGTTTACTGAAACGGAAAAGAAAAGAATCGAAAATAAATTTCTTCAGCAGTATCCTCCTGAAAAGAACAAAAAATAAAATTGAACTTTGTAAGGTTCCCACGCAAACTAATGGGAGCTGTCACTTTTACTTTCGGAACAATATTTCGCTTGATTCCGTAAGTGAAGATGACATTTCGTTCCATGCAGATCAATTGTCAAAATTCCGGTATTATTGGTAATATTGAACAAAATTCCGTAACCTCTTTTTTTTTTAGGTCGAAACTGGCTTTAAATACCCTAATAAACATGTACCATTCGGGAACGATACTATAGATGGTGTGACCATACCACTTACAGTTGGGATTATACCCCGAATTGGCGGTTAGGCACTTCTTATGGTTGTTGTTTATGCGGGTAGGTATTAATATTTGTTCGTAACTTGTCTGTTCTTTTGCAATCTTTGAAAAAAATTCGCCTTCCGAAGGCGGGGAAACCGGCGATGCTCTACATCTGTCAAAATCCTGATGCACCCAACAAACGAGAGAGCAATGTAAAGAGAGAAGCCGTGAGCTCGGAGATAAACTGCATTTCTGAACCCCAATGAAAATAATATCGAAAGGCTAAAGGATTTAGACTGGTCCGAAATAGAGGTCTTGAAAAAAAATTTATCAGCGCCAACATTTTATTAGGGCGAATCTGCTTTTGTAAACAAACACTTTGTCTGTTAATTTATCGGAAGTTGAATACAATTCCTTCAAATTGAATATATCAGCAGTTAGAGATAAAACTCCTCTTCCTTAAGAAGTGCTTAATTTGCATATGTTCAAGAGAAAATGACAACGAAAGCCATTGTTTACAAAAGCAGATCTGCCCTAATCTAAAGTTGGCGCTGATATGTGGAAATTGGATATTAATATTTTATGGCAATATATGGAATTAGTATTATACTCGCTGCGGATGCTCCACATCAGATCACAGATGCATTTGTTGGATCAACAGATATTTTCCCGTGTAAAATATAAACTTAGTTCACCTTACGTAGTGTAGAAACCAAAGGGTCGATCAATATGATCAATTTAAAGTTTTTAAAAGATTTCAAATCTTTTTCAAAGATCGGGGTGCTGATCGGGCAATCTTGGTAAAACAACAACACATATTTTTCAGTGTCTCAAAATTGTAAACAAATGTCAAAAAAAGCAAAACTATTCACAACAAATCCAAGTCCTCTACCGGTGTTGAAATATGATCGTTCTGGAGAAAGATTGGAAGCTCTGTATTAGCAGAAGGAGTTGGTTGAGCGGTACGATTCGGAACTACAGACATGGGAACTAGTTGCACCAATAAAAATCGCAAGTGCCTTGTATTTTACAGTTTTGGATTTGTAATTTTTTTCATTGCAGGATACGATTGCACCTTGATTTTGCAAAGCACTTGATTGACTTTTTCTCAGACCATCTGGCTAGACATGACCAATAACATTCTAATGAAGCAGCGCAGAAACAATCGATAAGCCCAGTTGAGCTGTTCTGGTATGGAATGGTTGTGAACAAAATTATAGAAATTACTTCGGCGGAGACGACACAGTTTTTAACCATGACATGCAGGCAAAAGAAATCCACCCAGTCATTGGTGAATTGGAAAAGTTCAACCACTTTTCCAATACACCAATATCTGGGTGGAAAATATCAACTAGGATCTTTCTCAAAACATTCATCTAAAATATTACAAATTTTTGTATACTTCTACTTAGAAGATGATTACGCAATCAATGCATGCAATGCAATCAACTCATGAGTTTCCGATAAACCCTAAAATGGTTTGTTAAATCAACTGAACATGATGACCCACATATCACACATAAAATATTACAACCGTTGTTGGACTCCGCTCTGCTGAGTATTGTTGAACATCATTCATTGCTGCTGTTGTTCTCACTAAGCTGCTGCCACTGCAGCTTGCTGGGCCTGTTGGTAATAATCCTATTGATTCAAGCCATTCCCAGGTTGCCCACTCGGGCCGCACATGCGTATACTTTTAGTAGCACTGTAGTCCATCCCACCTTGGTTCTGTGCTCGCTGTTGTTGTTGCTGCCGCTGCTATTGAGGTTTCTGGTTCTGTTCCTGTTGTAACGGAAATCCTTTTTAAGCAAGGTCTCATGGTTATTGAGGAAAAAGTTATAGATGGGGCTTACGTTTTCCTGCTGATTATGGTGCTTGAGAAATGATGAAAAATTAAATTCATTGAAACGAACTCATAAATTCAAACCACTTACATTCGACTGCTGTTGCTGTTATTGTTGATTTTGTTGAGCTTGTTGCTACCGAAATAAAACAGAAGTAGAACAGTTTTACAAATATTATTGTGAAGAACTGAACCATATTCTCACGTTGGCCTGCTGCTGCTGTTGTTGTTGTTGCTGTCGTTTCACCTACTATGAATAAGGCATGCAGGGCAGATCGAAATTAAAAATAAGGAAATCTGATCAAATGATCAGGAAGTCCGACCCCTTGGGTCTATGCAGGTGTAGAAGAAGTGGTTAAGTTGTATTAGTGTAATGCAAAATACTTTCATTGTCTCGTGAGATGATGCACAGCCGGTTTTTTTGTAAACATGCGTTACGTAGATCTCCAAAAACAACAATTTACAATAGCAGCAAATCACAAGATGGAATGTTTATTATAAGTAATTGGTATAGTTTTTAGAAGGTTGCGGCTGAAAAATGCCTTTTTGTGCACTAAAAGGATGCGGAAAAAAACTTAACTTGCTGTGTTATCATTCGCTTGTTTTTTGGAGTTTTACGTCACTACCCGAAATCATGGATTGTTTACCCATTTTTCGTTACTAATACCGACAAACACCCTGCTCTTCGCCACCTGTATAGACCTCATTGTTATTTGAACTACACGCTAAGATAAGATTACCGAAAATACGGTTTTCATTTTACCGAAAATTAGGTTTTTGTAGCAAAACCTAAAGTATCGGTATAATTTACCGAAACAAAACGTTTGATTTTACTTAGTTCTTCAGTAAAGTGGATTGACAGATTTTATCGTTATATTTTACCTAAATTTGGTTAAAAATTCTCTCATTGAGCTGCTAGCAGTTTCGGTAAAAAATACCGTACAAAAATAAGTAATTATTAATGTTTTTCCCGGTTTTCCAGCAATACCGAAATTTCGGTAATCCATGCCTACCGATAATTTCAGTATGTGCACTTTTGTGCGATTTTCGGTATTTTTTACCGAATTTTCCGTTTTCTTGTCTTAGCGTGTAGGCCCATCTGACGTTTGTTGCTACGGGTACGAACGCCAGTATTGTTTACAAACAATGATTCTTTTGACGTCGGGTTTGTAAGAGATGTTAGCTACAGGAAATTCACAGCCCGCCCGCATAAACAATAACCATAAGAAGTGCCTAACAACCAATTCGGGGTATCATCCCAACTTTAAGTGGTATGGTCACACCATCTATTATATCGTTCCTGAATGGTACATGTTTATTAGGGCGGCGCCTCTCTGATCATGTTACCAACAATCAATATGTAACTAGCGATTTGAAATTGGTTCACTGTTGTACAACCCCTTGGTCCGAATTACACCTTGAAGCCAGCACCTTGTTATACATATTTGCGCCTTTGTTTTGATTTGCTGTGTTATTTTGACAGAGTATTTGAGAGTGTGTTCATGTGAGTTCATTATAAGGGGTGCATTATTGAGCTTGGGACCGAGCTTGGGACGATGTTCTAGTACTGACTGAGCCAAGAAAAAAATCGTTTTTGTATGGGACCTACTGGTCTTAGAGTTAGTCTATGATGTTACATCTGAACAAAGTAGAACATAATATCTGCATGATCCATTTCTTCGGATTTCTTTTATTTGCATCGGGTTTGTTATGTCGCAATCATGCACAGCTGCTGTCACTCAAATCAAATCAGATTTGACACTATTTGGAGAGAACTGTCAGTTGGAAGTGAATGCGAGAAAATTCCTTCCAACTCCCAACTGCTCTCGTGACCAGGGATGCCATATTCACAGACATGTCTGTAAATTTGCAGACTTTTCATTTTTGTTGCAGACTTTTTCAACGATGCAGACATTTGGCAGACATTTTATTTGTGTTGCAGACTTTTACAGACATTTGAATTATTTTGTAAATTAAAAAAGCCACTTTTTGCGTGACATAATTAATGGACGTTCCCTTAATACAACCCGCATAGAGATAAACAATTTGCTGTATAGTCAAAACTATATTTCGAATGGAAGATATACATATAACCAAGCTGTGTAGGGAGAGGACTTCTTTGAAGTTTGGAACTTTACAGTGGTTTTGGAGTTGTTCCCAAAAATTCAAGATTGAACTTCCCAGAAGTTCAGAAAAAACTTTCACAAATTTCAGACGGGAACTAACCAGTAAGGGCACTGGCTATAATTTTTTTAAATCAGAAAAAAATGTCCAGGAAGATGCGTCACAGAAAATGAACTTCTCTAAAGTTCAGGAAATAACTACCCAGAAGTTCCGGAAGAAAATTCTCAAAAGGTTAGTTGGAATTTCCTAGAAGTGCTAAGCAGCTTTTCCAAAGCTCAGAGGAGAACATTTCAAAATTTCAGAATAAGGATTTCTCAAAGTTCTTTAGAGAGAACAGAATGAAACTTTCTAGGAGCATTGGAAGTACTTCCTTCAAATTTGAGCAAAATTTTTCCAATAGTTCCGTAACAATCTTCCCCAAAGTTCTGGAGAAAACTTACCAAAAATTTAGAAGAGGACTTCTCAGAAGTCCAGGAAAAAACTTCAAGAACAAATTTAAGGGAATTTTCTTAATAATTTTGGAGACGGCTTTCCTAAAGCTTCAATAAAATTTCACTCGCCGTTCAGGATGAGACCAATCAGAAGTTTGGAAATAATAAGCTCAGAAAAAACCACCCCGAATTTCAGGAAGAAAATTACCAGAGAGGGCACAACCTGTAGGATCAAGAAGGAAATATCCAAAAAAATTACTCCTCAGAAGTTCACAAGAAGACTTTTCAGAAGTTTTGAAGAGACCAAAAGTTTAATTGGAACTACCCAGATGTGCTAGAGAGCTTCCTTAAAGTTCCGAATCGAACATTCCAGCATTTCAGAATGAGAAGTTCAGGAAATCCCAGAACGCTTTAGATAGATACTTTTGAGAAAATCAGCGAAGAAACTAATTCTCGTAGTTCGCAGGAAGTTTCTTCGAGAATTGCAGGACAAACTTCTCGAAGTTCATGATAATAACTCTAGAAATTCAGAAGAGAACATCTTGTAAGTTCAGAACAAAGTTTCGCAGCATGTTCAGGAGAAAGCGTATCTGATAGATCTTTAAGAACGGTAGTTTTTCAAAAAATCTGGACGGTACTTTCCTAAAGTTTTGCAGAAATTTTCTTCGTAGTCCAGGATGGGACTTATCAAAGTTTAGAACAGTAGCTATGCTCAGGAACAAAACCTACTGAATTTTTCTAGAAGGTAAGGTTAGGTTCCTAAATGTGAATTTCGAAGAAAATAAGGAGTGACTTGCTTGAAGTTCAGGAGGAAACTTCCGGAAATTTTAGCAAAGAGCCTTGCAGAAAATCAGGAGAGAGCTTCCCTGAAATTCAAGAGATAATCACCGAAGAACCGAAGAAGCAGTGTATACAAAAATCATTCATATGACCATTATGATATTCTCCAACAAACATCAGTGTCGAATAACCGCTTGTTCAAACAAAATTGGAGAAATTATTCAGCTTTCTAGCCAAAAAAGCTGAACAATTTCTCCAAATTTGTTTGAACAAACAGTTATTCAGCATTGATGTTTGTTGGGTCATCACGCATGACATCATATTAAAATATCACATCATCTACCAAACCGTTCGCATCATACTATGAGGACACACACTCAAGCAGGAATTACAATTCCTTAATTTCCATCTCACCTCGTTTGGAAGATTTGATCAGTAAGAAAATTTCCTTGAAGTTTAGCTGAGAAGTATAAAAAAAATCAAGAAGTGTATCAATATATCCACGAAGTTTTCGAGACTGCTTCCAAAGTGCAGAGAATCTATGTATATAAAAATGAATTTCTGTCTGTCTGAACCTTATAGACTTGAAAACTACTGCACCGATTAGCGTGAAATTTTATGGAAGGATTTTTGGAGCGGGGAAGTTTCTTATGATAGTAAGAGACCCCTCTTTCCTTGAAAAAGGGAGACTCCTAAACAAATAAAAACATAAATGTTCAAATCGAAAATGACAGCCCCTCGACTTAATCTACAAGAAAAAAAATCCTTTTTAGTGTCATTGTATTGTTTTTTTACTAGTGAAATAAAAATAAAAATTTTGAACTCAACTTTATAATTTATGTAACGGAAAATTGACTCTGTTATTCATTATAATTCAATGGTTATTGTTGAACCAAAAAAAAGTCTGTCAAATTTATCAAATGAAACCTAATTTTTATATGAAAATACAAAACTGGAAAGAACATTACAGGGAAAAAAACTTTAGAAAATAGTATCATCTATGCGAAGGCTTCAAGCTTCAGTGTCATTTTAAAAAAATGAAACAATAACGTAAGGTTGCATACATTCCAACAAATAGATGCAGAAATGTTAACATAATCACACATATAGCGAAAATGACATAACTTGTCTTTTTCGTTGAAAGAAGTCTAATTTTGTAAAAAAAAATTTACAGACTTTTAGAGACATTCCCAGACGTTTCAAATTTTTATCACAGACAATTGAAAAATAATCTGGCATCC
>JASCZW010020531.1:0-12109 GCA_034211315.2 Aedes japonicus
GGTATCCTCGGCATTTTGATAGTTGGTAACTCACACTATATGAATCTTAATTAGATTTGATTTATGGGCATAATATCAAGATGTTAGGGATCTGGAAATGTAAGTTTGAGATTCTTCATACTAATTCCCATACAATCTCCCATTGAATAGCGTGTGCAAAGCCAAATTAAAACCAAATGTGTTCAAATTTTTTGGGGGCTATCAGGACCCAAATTGGCGTCGATTAAGCTTAGGGGAGCAAACATTTAGAAATTTACATCAGCCTAATGATCACGTTGCTACAAAATAATGTGAAATGTTTAATTTGTGCACAATTTGAAACTTGTCGTGAATGTTTTATTATATATGCTCTCTTCAGAAAGATATCTATTCTTAATGAAATTTTTGAGTTGGATAGTTTTGATTTCATACACTGCTGGCCATTAAAATACGTCTAGGAACAATAAATGCGATCTTTTAAATTATTTTCACTCAATTTTATTTTATTCAACTTTAAGGTTAAATTAGTAATTTCACGAGGAAATTCAGAATTTAAACATTAAAAGACCCATTTATTAGAATGAATAAAAATATGCCTGGTCAGTGAAATAGGTCGTTACATATAACTATACTGTAGGAAGCTTGAAACAATTCGACTTATTTTTATTAGGTTTTTTTAACTCCTTATTTATTCCAAATATCAGATATTTAAGTTTACATTGATATGTTAGTTTAGGTGCTCCTGCTAAGTAATTAACATTTCAAACCGTATAGGCTATGATATAGACGATTTCAGAATAGAAAGATACAATGAAGATGCAATTGAAGATTGCAATGATTTTTGTCTGAAATTATTAGTTATTTTGTTGGACATTTCTTCTAGAGTGTCAACGTTCGAAATTCTGTTTAATTCAATAGTACTAGGGTGGCAGCTTCAAAATCATCTTTAGAACTTTGTTCTAAATCCTTTGCAGTGCTTTTTTTCCTAGAAGCACAACAACTAATTCATATTGGCACAGCATTAAGCATGACCATTCTCACAATTTGCTTGAATATTAGAATTTTGTTCCTTAATCAAACTTTGGATCTTCTGTTTATAAGAGGATATAAACATTTTATATACCTACTTATTACATTTCTCTTAAATGCCATCAATGTGATCTTTAAAATTTAATTTTTGATCAAGTATCGGTCCAAGGTATTTTATTTGGTTTTACCAAGAAAGTGGAACTCCATTCATAACAATTTGGTTTATAAAATGCAGCTCTGGGCTTTTGTGGAAGTTTTATTGAGTTGAGAGACTTCGATAATAATCAATAAAAATGTCCAAACTTTCCTGTAGCTTCCTAGATACAACACGACAACTTTTTTCTTTATCTCAAATGCCTGTTTTATCAGAAAAGCATGATTTTTGACAGCCCTGGGGTAGATCAGGGAGATCTGAAGTAAAAATGTGATATCATTATATCATTATATTATATCATCATATAATATTGACCCAAGAATGCTTTCCTGAGGAACACCACGAATATTGAATTCCAATTAGTTACCGGCAAAGTTCTATCAGTTTGGTAGTTTTGAACTAATTTCATGATAAATCTGAAAATTGAACTTTTTTTGAATTTTGCATTCAATCCTTCATGCCAATTACTGTCGAATGCTTCTTCTATGTCTAGAATGGCAATTACAGTGGAGAATCATTTGAACGAATTCAATTTGTAACTCTCTACAGTTGAGGCGTAGCTGAATGCCCATGGCGAAATCCAAACTGTTCATCAGCAAACATTGAGCTTGTATTGCCGGCGTCGGTGGTGTAGCGGTAAGCGTGACTGCTAGTTGGCCCCCAGTGGGTCTGGGTTCAATCCCAGTCGACGTCGGTGGTTTTACTGAGGATAAAAAATCTGGTCACGTCCTCCTTCGGAAGGGAAGCAAAGCCGTTGGTCCCGGCTCATAGTCATGAGTCGATAGGTAGGGTCCAGGTAGTAAATTTCTTTATAAAAATTCTGTTCAAAATTAGTTTGCCAAAAAGCTTACTTATTGAAGAAAGCATTGTTTATTGTTCGGTAGCTAGAAGTTTCTCCTGGTTTCTTGTCTGGCTTTAAAATAGGTATGATTTTCTTACATATTTTGAAATGTTTTATTTATAATTTTTATTTCATCCAAATCAGTTCCCTGAGAATCATCAGACATATTTTTCTTAGAGAAAATATTGAGATACACCCTGGAAACCTCAATAGAACTAGTAAGACCCAAACTGAAATTATGCGAGCTCTCATACTTTTTCCGCATTTGTGAGCAAAATTGTATCACCTCCCTTAAGCGTTAGGATAGGTTTTTTAAAAGTCTCCAGAAAGGTTCGAAACTCATAGCTAATTTCGACACATTATTTAAAAAAAAAATATTCCTTAGGGCAGTGGAGGTAGTTTTTTAATTTGATTTTTGTAAATTCCGCTATATGATTTTAATATCGGAATCACGTGTTCTTTGGTATTGCTGAAGATCGCCATTCATTATTACTGAATCGAATTTAACCTCGACTTTGGCACCGAAGCAGTTATTGCTCTAACTATACGGAAAAACAATCCATGCCAAGAGCCGTGAACTGCATTCATGAATACACGGAAACAAATCCGTTGATGATACTAACTTTCATCTGATTTTATGAATTCATGACTTTTATTCCTGTTTTCATAATTGAAAGGACCGATGCGAGTCATGCACTTGGGAAGCCTCTAATCTAATATTGTGTAATCACCTTCATTAGTCAAGAAACTTTTCAAGAACAACTATAGCATAGTAAGTACATCCACCAAGTACTTTTACAGCTCTCCACATCCACACTGGGTTCGAATCCTAACGACGGATTTATTATTTTGCTTACATTTAGAGTCGATAAAGTAGATTTTCCAGATTCATGAATACAGTTATCAGTATCAGGAATTCAAGTCATGGTTTTGTCCCGATTTTTTCATATTTTCATTGCGGCGGGAAAATAGTTCATGATATTATGAATATTGTTCATGGTGTATAGTCATAACACGAAAACACAACATATTCATGAAATCATGAGCTGTTTTTCTCGTTTGGAAGAACGCATTATTTCCCGTGTACGAGAACAAGTATAAATACACCGTGAACTGAATCACGTAATCATGACCTAAATAAAGTTTGAAGGGAAAAATCCTGATAACGTGTACTAGTTCACGGTTCGCTTTCATTTTCGGACACGCTTTTGTTTTTGTCGGTGTATTGAAAAAGTTAGTGAATTAAGACAATAATTAATTCCCTTTTTTTTCAACGTTGTATTCCATAAATATTCGACATTGGTCCCAATCAGCTCTATGGTAGTTGAAAGTAGAAGTGATGGAACTAGAAATGACTTCTTGAGATATTTGAAATGTAACTGGAAGGGGATCAGAACCAAAGTCAGCATGGATATTGACTACAAAGTTGACAAAGAATCAGTTAAGACCAAATCAATAGTCGAGCGATTTCAGGCTGAAGTAAAGCAAGTTGGGCTATTTAGTACTTGAATAGTGTACTAGCCTGCAGAACAATGATCAAATAGTATATTACCACTGGTATTGCTCTGAGCATTTCTTCGTGAGATCTGTTTTGCATTGAAACCACCAATAATCAAGAATTTAGACCTATGATGGGTAAGATTCTGAAAGTCATTGAACGGCAAATAGGCAGCTAAAGGGTGTATTCGATAAAAATGGCACTCACATATTTACTCACCAAACCGAGTATTGTGGCGTACTATTGTTGATTATGTCTTATCCTAAATGTGATGTCGAACAAATAAATGTATGTATGTATATTTACTCACCAAAATTAAACCGATTATCGTATTTTCTTTAAATTTTCAGGGAATAAAAAAACTACTTAAGCGTAATATTTACAAAAATTGTTTTATTCGTTTTCGTCTCCCATCCTAAATGCCCCCACCTTCCTTTTCACTCCTCCCATCCAATTTTGTACGGGTATTTTTGTTGTTTTTACACAAGCTTCAGGTCTGGTTTAATAGTTTTGGGATGTTTGCGAAGTTCCGTCTTCATAATTGCCCACAATTTTTCAACTGGGCGAAGTTCCGGTGAATTTGGTGGGTTCATATATTTTGGCACAAACTTCTTGACTCCGTTGGCTCGGCACTACTCCAACGCGTTTCGAGCGTAGTGGCAGGGTGCTAGATCAGGTCATAACAGTTGATCATTTGTGCTTCCTTATGAATGGCAAGAGACGCTTTTACGGCACTCTTCTGTGTAACTTGCACCGTTGATTGTTTCGGAAATGATGAAGGGAGGGCTTTCACTACAACTGGAAATCGCCTGCCAGATCAGGAACTTTTTTGCAAACTTCGAAAATTTCTTCTTTCGAACATGCTCCGGAAAGTTGAACTTAGACTTGGCAACGAAATATTCTTGCACAGGAAGCTGACGGAATTCGGCCTTGACGTAAGTTTTGTCATCCATCTCGATGCAACGGGTGCGCGGGTTTTGCAGTAATGTTTTGCTTTTCATTCCGGTTTGGGGCTTTTTGCACTTTGTTAACCCTGCTTGGGTGTTAACATTTTGACACGAACATGGTGTTTCGGGTCATATTGACCCGGATTCCAAATTTACATTGTGGAAAATTTATTTAACCAAATTTAAAGTTTTTGCAGTCAAAATGCTTATAGGAATCCTTATTTTGAGTTATCGGTGAGAATAGCTCTTTTTAATCTTATTGGACACAAGGAATCCGTGCCGGAAGAGGCCATGTTTTGCCAACATCCGTGAGGCAGCGATAGATACAAATTTTCATCGGGACTTGCTTTTCGACGGCTCAAACCTCATGATTTTTCATGAATAGTCCACCTCTAGCTTTAAAATAGATCATACCGGCCATTCCGAGACAATCTGGATGCCCCACGGAAACCTTTTAGAAGGGGACAAATACAGATTTTCACCGAATCATGCCTTTCGACGGCTCAAACTTCATGATTTTCGTTGAGTAGTCTACTTCTAACCTTGAAATGTATCAATGACCATATTAGAAATTCTGAGACAATCCGGATACCCTGAAAGAATTCGCTAGGAGGGGACAAAAACGGATTTTCGCCGAAACATGTCTTTCGATTTTTCATGAATAGTCTACTTCTAGCCTTGAAATCGTCCAATAACATTTGCGTTTATTTACATACAATCTAAGATTGGGTGATCTTGGATTGATTTTTACGAGAGCGATTCATAAGAAAATCACGAAGATCATCTTTAGTCTTGATAACTTCGATATTCGGAAAATGAACCACAATTAAGACGTTAATTATTCATGCTTAGCTGATAAAACTGATCCAAAATGTGGAAAATGGTAAATTTGTAATTTGTAATGGGAAATGGTAATTTTTCTGGAAACTCATAAACTCGATTACCGACCTGGTAACCAAAATAACCGAAAGCTGGAAAACTCGGTAAACAGCACGGTAATAGAACTCGTGAGTTTCCAAAATCAATAAAAACTAACTAGACTAGTCGAGTTATTAGTACGAAACACTGAAGAAGTCTGCACATTGTAGACGAAATACGCGTATCTGTCGAAGATAAGCAAAGGTAGTTGGAATTAAATGGAGATTACTAATTTTTCTTCTAATTTATAGTTACAAGTATTGCACTAAACATCTCAAACCCTCTAGGATTCAAAAAATACGTATTTGTTGCCTACTGACCGTGGCATCCAGTTTTCCAGAAATTGCCAATATACCCGAGCAGGACCGATTAACTTGATAACTGGCCGTGGTATTTATGAGCTCAGATTAAGAGGTAAAATACCTGAGGATAATACCATAAAATTGTTCCGACAATGTTATGCGAATACCAAATTGAGGTAAGACAATACCAAATGAGTACCTCTCAGGTATTCACAGGTATCCAAAATAACAAGTTCTGCTATTCGAGAGATATTTTGCTTGCAAATCTTAGGTATTTTGCTTAGGTATTTTCTCCTGCTCGGGTAGCCATTAGTCCATTTCAAGGCTAGAAGATTACTTATAAAAAATCATGAGGTTTTCAATTTCAAAAGGCATGTTTCGGTGAAAATCCGTTGTTGTCCCCTCCCAAATGGTTCGTTTAAGGGAATCCAGGTTGTTTTAGAAAGACCAATATGGTCATTGATCCATATAAAGGCTAGAAATAGAATGCTCTACAAATATCATGATTTTTTCTCTTTTTGAATGCTCGGAGTCCAAAAAAAAATCAGAAATATCATTTCAGTCGGCTGAATAGTGCCACAGAATGATCCTGTTTCCTGAAAAGAGTTTTTAGTTTTTTGAAAAATATGATCTTTACTCACAAAAATATTTCACTGCCCTATTTCACCCTAAATCAATGGGTTTTTCTGGTTTTATCTGTATAACTACAATCTCCGTTGCATATTTTGCTTGAAAATGGGCTATATTACGTGAAAAAGTTTGAGGAATCGAATAGAACTGCACACTATCAAAATGTCATGTAGATTTCTGTCCCCTGAGACCGACACATGCAAGCGTCCTTTAGCACATAAAAATGAATTACAAAAGAGACGAGAAAATAAATTCAATCAAACACATCTTTCTTCGAATTGCGTTTCATATGACATAATTTTACAGGAAATCTCTTTTTACGTTCCTCGATTTTTTACAAACATGAATTCCGTCCCGTGTAAAATTCATTACTTCTAAGTGTGTGGTTTAATGATGTGCCTTGCCCCATTTACACTAAATATGCGTTTTTTACCCCTAGAACTATAATTGCCATTATATTATTTGCCCTAAAGCAGCGTAACTTACGTGAAAAGCTCTGTAATACTTAATGGTGCTACCTTCGTGCTGTCTCGTCGAGAAATAGTTCATTTGGCCCCACTTCACTCTAAATATATTTTTTTAAATCCTGGTGAATATAAGCTTTTTAGTTTTTCTTCGCCTTGAAACGACTACCATTCGATTCCTTAGAGGTTTTCACTCAAGATACGCCTATTTTCAAGCAGGATATACAACGGAAATTTTAGTTACACAGATACAATTTGAAAAACACTCAGCACAGATAAAAAGAAACACTGAATTTTCTGCGTTATCTAATGCACATAAAGGGAACGCTAGATTTGGCAGAAAATAATGGGATAATTCGTGTAAATTTAAGCCAGATAACGCCCAAATCTAGCCTGTTGTATGAAAGATTGCAAACAATATCGTTGTTTACGCTCCTTTGACTTGGAATTACAGGAGGGAAAATTTTACGCGCTTGTTAAAATTAATTATTTTATTCTGTGTGGTATAGGCTGATATAGGGTGAAATGAGTCACTGCACAGAATGAAAGTAGCGCCAGTCGATTTATTGGCATATATTCCTATACAAAACCATCAGTTCATGATGACGATGATAAGATACTATCATCTATTGTAGCAAGGCTACTTTCCATAGTAGTGGAATAATCTGAAAAACGATTTGATCAGGATTCTATTGTTGTTTGTGATCATCAAGCTCCTGTATGAAGGGCCAAAAACGTTTGGGTGGGCGCGTTAGCAGATACACTTACGCGAAACCCGCGAATATAGGGAAGAGAGTATCCTTCCAAAAGCAAGTTCACACCCACAGCATTAGAATCGAACCTTAGATTGACAAAATAAACCCAATAGATGAGGTCGAAGAGCCCGCCCGCGTTCCGCGAAATGTTAACAATAGGGAGGAGGCAGCCCCATGCTGCCTATCCAAATCGTTTAGTTTGTGTGCCCTGATGGTCCCTCCCTTTCCCCGTTATATAGTAGGTCGTCGATATTTAGTATATTTTGTAGTGGTCATTTGATTGCTTACCTTGTGTTAGAAAATTTGGCTGAAAGAAAAATTGGTTTGGGTTTATACCATTCTTTACTTATTGTTCTGTGTTGTCTCGGTGTTTGTGTGGGTCCGTGTTTCCGTGGGTCTACTCCTACCTTTTGAAGAGTTGAGTTTAGGATGTTTTGTATTGCTCGCGGTGATAGGATAGGGTAGAGAACAGAAAAAAACATTAGTGATTGGTAACAAAATCCATCAGTTCATGTATCAATACCAGCGGCTTTTAAATAACTCACATTACAGCTTCGATTATGCCCACTGTGCATTGTAGTAGATGAGCACGATCTTTTGCCAGTGAAGGGGATATCCTCCCCATGCCTACTCAGCACGTGGGTAGTATGGCATAATAATGTGTGCTCGGTTCGAGTACTATTTCACATGCCCTTCGCTCAATATCAAAAAGTTCAATTCAATTTTTCACAGCCTGCCGTGCTCTATCAACACTTGCTCTTTAAATCTTTCGTTCTATCAATATTACACAGATAAAAAGAAACATTGAATTTTCTGCGTTATCTAATGCACATAAAGGGAATGCTAGATTTGCCAGAAAATAATGGGATATTACATGTAAATTTAAGCCAGATAACGCCTGAATCCAGCCTGTTGTATGAAAGATTGCCAATATTGTTGTATGGCACAGGGGTGATTCAAAAATGACGTCCATCAAATTTCAGGTTTTTAAACCCCCTCCCCCCCCTCTGTCACACTTTGTCACAAATATGATTACCCCCCCCCCCCCCTGTGACATCCACACTTCTGAAAAAAAGAATATATGCATATTGGTTTTGTCGATTTCAATAATAACGTGTATTTTAGTTCCAATTGAATTATTTACATAATTAAATGTGTAAAGTTCTTCTGTCCACGGATAGGTGAAGTGCGTTTTGATGGAAATAACTGGCAGGGATAAATCAAGATATTCGTAACAGATGGATAAAACTTATCGTATGACATGTTTTCTTCTGCAAAAAACGTAGTTTTTTTTAAATGTCAGTTTTGAGATTGAAATAATCTTTGTTGAAAAGTAGTAAAAAACCCTGGCCTGATTCTGATTCAGGTCTATTAGAAATGTTTATTTTTATTACTCTTGACAAATATTAAAGGTGCGATAGTTTTTGAGGATCCAAAAACAAAGCTTAGTTAAAATATGCTGATTCGTAGCTTTCTCTCTAGATCACATCGGTATGAGTGGTTTACATTAACATCTTCACAACCATCGAACTAACTAGATTACAATGGATAAAATTTAAGAAATGGGGAGTTTTACTTGAGTTTATAACATTTTTAGTTTTTCTTATTTCTTATTTTAAAAATTCATAACTCATGGACCACACTCTAAGATGCAATTACACATCTATGAGATAACCCCGGGTCTAATGTAGAAACCGGTTTTTTTTCCTCACTTTTGTGCATAAGTAACAGATTTTTGAGCAAAAGTTACCCCATAATCTGGCAAAATCTGGTTTAAACACAATTGACTGATCGCATTTCAGCTCAGGTGAATAATTTAAGTTTGCAGTGCAAACTTTGTAAAACATAAATTGAGTTGTAAGAAGTGCTTGAAATGTTCTAATCAATAGAAAAAAATGTCTGGAAAGATATTTTACACAACATTATTTCACGGTTCTGGGAAATTGTTAGGAACACCCAGAAAAACACCGTTTGTATGGCGAAAAAATTAAAACCAACTTTTTGCGATTGAAAATTTTGATATATCGATATCGGATGTTTATCCATTCTCGAGATATGGAAAAGTATATGAAAATATATATATTTTCTTGTAGAGAAGATGCGCAAAACATCATGACTCGTAGAAAAAGTTTTGAAAAATCTTGAAATTACTCATAAGTCCGAAAAGAATTTGATCAGAAAGTAAAAAGAAATGGAGTCATATATATTCCAACAGAAATAATTGTTTTTAATTGCAAAATTTGATTTTTAGAACCATACAATTTGGAGATCAAGAAATGTTCCCACCTTGACATGGGTTTCAAGAAATCAATATTTCAATTTTGTGGTCAATTTTGGTATAGTTATTTTTCGATTTTCCTAAGCCCTAGAAACTTTTGTGTAAAAAATTTGCAATTGCATAATTTGTCAGCTTGCTGAGATAATTTAAAGCACTTTCCACCACAAGAATTTCGTAAGATGATCAGTTCTCGAATTAGTTTTTTAAATCACAGTTAGCAAATTTGTAAAAAATTTCATAAATTTCATTTTTGTTACTTTCAAAAAAGAATATGCTAACTGAAAAGTTTGTTCGCGTACGTATTTATTTTTAACAATGCTATTGTTGCTTTAATAGATGTTCATGTTACTCCAAATTCTCAACGTCACCTCTCTGCCCAGCTGATGTTCCATGCTGACCAAGATCGACCAACGTCTTCAGCAACTAACCATTGTTCCAGAAAGTATATGCACACCTTATTTTAACGGTCATTTTGAATATAATAAAATATTTCAACAGGTTTTGGCTGCGTCCTTTTGTTTGCACATTTCTGAATGACAAAGCATCAAAAAAGTTCTCAGTTTTGTGTTACCTATTAAAATGCGTGGTCTTACTCCGGAACAACGAAAAAGTATCCGTTTCCGTTTGGGTATTACGAAAAAACTAGGGACCTCGTCGAGTAACGTAAAGCGAGCCAAAGAAAGACTTGGGATAAAAACATACCGAAAGCAGAAAAAACGCAAAAGGAACCCAAAACAGGCCGCGTCCGTGAAACCACGGGCCCGCAAACTCTACTATTCGTTATTGTGTAGAAATTCTGGGTGTATAATAATGGACGATGAAACGTATGTGAAACTAGATTAAAAAACGCTTCCCGGACCACAATTCTATACTGTAAGCGAAGACAAAGACATCCCCAAAACGGAGAAGGCCATTTTTACCGAAAAATTCGGTAAGACATGGTTTGGCAGGCAATATGTGAGTGTGATAAAACATCTAGTCCGTACATCGCAACAGAGACAATGATCACTCAGAAATACGTTAAGGAATGTCTCCAGAAGCGATTTTGGCCTGATTTGGCGTCATGTCATTACGCAAAGGACACTTTAGAATGGTACAAATGTCAAAATTTATGTTTCGTGCCGAAAGACATGAATCCGCCGAACTGCCTGGAGGCACGGCCAATCGAGACTTTTTGGTGAGAAGTACCACTGTTTAGAAGCTAATGGGTCATGTTCGATGAAAAGTTAGGAGTCTTGACTATGATTAAATATTTTGATTCAACGAGAGTAAAATATCGTAAAAAACACAAATAAACTTATTAAAACTAAAAATAAACATGACTTGTTTGTTATTTTGACAGTGTGCTTATACGTTCTGGAACAGTCTATATGCTTGGTTACTCTCTATCGGAGGTCGTCCTTTATCAGGCCGCATCTTGAGACGCTTGGTAAGATGAGCGTTTGTTTCAAATTCTTCCTCAAGAATCTTCTTTCGGTTCAATCTGCTTGTCTTTTGACGTTGCTGATTTGATTTCTTCTTCTCTAGGGCCATATTTAGCGCATTCTTGCGGTTGATCAGGTCAGACAGCGTCTTTTCTGTATACCCGAAAGCATGTCATTTCGCTCTCTAATCAGCAGGCTCCAATTCTTTGGAAATTGCATCCTATTTAGGACATGCAAAATAAGAGGAAACTTTTTTGTCCGAATCCGGAGGAGCTTGTGAAGAACTGAAAGGCTGGAGTTCCTTCATCCGGTGGTATTTTTGGAACATTTTTAACAATTCCCTCCATCCTTCAGTGTTTCTTTCGGTTTCGAAGATTCCGTTTTCAAGGTGCTAATTTTCGATTTGAAAGTTCTTCACAATAGGATTCGTTTTTTATATCTCGCCAGTATTCACACACCACGGTTGGCTTGTTAATTGCGCAGCGGCTATGCACGACAAAATGCATCGACCAGCGTTTGAATCAAATCATAATTCAACGCAACCAAAAATGAACACAATAGGATTTTCAACAAAATCAAACTTCGACGAAGTTTCAGAATGAAGCACAGCTCGTGCGGTTCTGTACTGATTGACGATAAGAACATGTATGCCAACAGTAAATAATTATTTGCACTAACACAACTAAGTGAAATTTGTATTTTCATTTACACTCAAACTTTTTGACGCCTTTGTTTTCGTGCTAACGCTGATAAATTTAGATTACCAAATGCAAAATTGTTGGATGTCACATTTTATAACCCCCCCCCCCCTGTCACATATTGTCACAAATTTGATACCCCTCCCCCTAAAGAGTGGACGTCATTTTTGAATCACCAACGTACGTAACTTC